>PVKE010020463.1:0-27467 GCA_004027555.1 Craseonycteris thonglongyai | reverse complement strand
AGCTATTGAGTGCGTCCATAGGTCTCTGTGTCTTTGTTACTTTCAGTTTTATATTCCACCTATAAGTGAGGTCATATGTGTCCTGATTCTTTCAGTCTGACTTATTTCGCTTAATAAGATGGTCTCTAGGTCCATCCATGTTGTCACAAACGACTGTATTTCATCTTTTCTTATTGCTGAGTAGTATTCCATTGGGTAAATGTACCACAAACAACCAAAATGCCCTTCGATAAACATGTTTTTTTTTTATATAGAAAACCCTAAAGACTCCACCAAAAACACTTTTGGAAACAATAAACAAAGCAAAATTGCAGAATACAAAAAAATGTAAAAAATGCATTGTATTCCTATGTACTAACATTTATTTTATTATTCTTGACAGAGACAGAAAGAGACAGAAAGAAAAACAGAGAGAAGGGGGAGGACCTAGAGTTGTACATCATCAGTTTTTGACATGGTTTCATTCCACACAGGTGGGCAGTGGCTGTTCAGAGCAGGAAGTGGGTTGAGGACCTCCAGCATGAGAGGCACGCCCCCTCACACAAGGGCCTGAACCCAGGGTAGGTGAGAACTGAACTGGGGACCTCACCTATGGGCACACCCCAGTTCAGCATATGGATCCACACGGGCCGGGGCCAGGATTCGATCCTCGGTCCTCAGGGCTGCAAAGTGAGTGCTTAATCCAGGGAGCCATCCTGGATTTCCCTTCGAGGAATAAACTTAACAAAGGGCATGAAGGACTACACACTAAAAACTACAGGACATTTAAAAATATTGTAGAAGACACAAAGAAATGAAAAGATATTCAGTGTTCATGGATTGAAAGAAGCAACATAGTTAAAATAGCCATATTACCCAAAGCAATATACAGACTTAATGCAATACCCATCAAAATGCCAATGACATTTTAAAAGTAAATAGAACAAAAAATCATCAGAATTGTATGGAATTACAAAGGATCCCAAATAACTAAAGCAATTTTGAGAAAAAAACAAGGGCATAGGTATCAGACTCCCTAAATTTAATTTATATTGTTTTGCAAAGCAACAATAATCAAAACAGCATGGTTTTGGCAGAAAAACAGACACACAGACCAACGGAATAGAATTAAAAACCCAGAAATAAACCCACATATATATGGGCAGGTAATTTTCAACAAAAGAGTCAAAAACACACATTGGAGAAAAGAAAGCCTCTTCAATAAATGATGCTGGGAATTGAAAAGCCACATGCAAAAGAATAAAACTAGACTGCTGTCTGTCAAGATATACCAAAATTAACACAAAATGAATCGAAGACTTAAATGTAACACCCTCAACAATAAATTGCATAGAAAAAAACATAAGTACTAAACATATGGACTTTGGATTCAGGGAGGATTTTAGGAATTTGACATCAAAGGCAAGGGAAGTAAAAGCAAAATCAAATAAGTGGGACTATATTAAAATAAAAAGCTTCTGCACAGCAAAAGAAACCATCAGCAAAATGAAGAGGTATCCATCTGAATGGGAGAAGATATTTAAAAATAACACCTCTGTTAAAGGGCTAATACCTAAAATATACAGTATAGTCCCCATTAACTGTAACTCAAGCAACCGGCACTCTCAAGCAACTGGCAAACGCTGGTTACTTGAGATTTTGCTGGTTGCTTGAGTTCTGCTTAATGAAGAGTCTGCTTTCATTTATCCATTTGGAGAACTCATAATACTCAAAAACAAGAAGCACACACAATCCAATTAAATAAATGGGCAAAGTCCCTTACCTGAACGGATACTTCTCTCAAGAAGTCATACAAACAACAGCCAATGGATATATATATAAAAAAAAAAAATACTAACTTCACTAGCAATTAGGGAAATGGAAATCAAAACCACAATGAGATACCACCTCACACCTGTTAGAATGGTTATTATCAGAATTTCTGGTCAAAATAGCAAAGTAAATACTGTATCCACTTCCTTTCATGACCATTTCAAAATTACATCTAATCAACAAAACAGCCATCACTGAGAATCACCCAAAGTCTAGCTGAACCAAAGTTCTACAACTAAGTACATGCAGAACAAGCCACCTTGAGACTGGTAGAAGGGGTAGAAAATCAAAATGGGCTGATTCCACATCTATGTGTGACAATTAAAAGTCACAAGGGATATCTTGGCTGCAGAGGTTCACCCTCCCCTTCCCCAAGCAGTTTCCACCCCACACCAGACTCCTCAGCCTAGGATTCTGGTGCCAAGAAGAGAAGTCCTGGTGATTTCTGGTTGTGAAGACTGGTGAAAATTGTGGCTGAGTGAGAAAATGGTGTCTGTAGTTGCAGGTGCTCCTCTTAAACGGCCCAGGACAGACTTACCCTCTGATGGACTCATTTCCTCTGAGGTCCAATGTTGGGGCAGAAACTCAAAAGATAACAGAGACATACAACAAGGAACTAAGTTATCTGGCTTTCAGGATGAAGGCTGGAGGGGAAGCTCTCTCCCAGATAGAGAAGCTGGTGGAAAACATTGTTTCTTTGTTGAGTCCTCCCACTTCCAACATGTAGACACAGGTGGCTGCTATTTCTGTGTTTCTATCAACCTGGATAACTCCATTCATGTGCCCAAATTCCCTGAGACCCTTCCCCAACCAAATTTTGGACATACCCAACCCTATTCAAGTGGTTTTTATGTATAGACCACCTGTTTTGACTCATACTGCAGACTTTCTAAAATCTCACAGTTTCACAAAACCCAAACAAGCAGCATCTGGCTTCAGCATGTCCTTTACCTCTTGCTGAGCAGCCCTGAGCCCAGCACTAGAGGCAGCTGGCCTTGGTTCATAGATTGGCCTCTTGAGGCATCTCCAAGCACAATGGAGATGGCAGCCATTTGTGGATTGCTTTGTGGCTCATGCCCAGTGTTCCCAGGCAGGACACTGGCTGCAGCTGAATTTGGCTTGCAGCAGGTCTCCTTTCAGGTGACCCTAGGATAGGCATATTCAGTGACCAGTTTTGAACTAAGCTATATCACGTGGCTACCTCCAAGGATGACACATCAAAGGGGCAGAATATGCAGGTGTCAGAGCCCTGTTCAAGCAAATCCCGGTCTGTAGAGTCAGCCTCCCTGCCACAACTGCTTCACTGTAGTGACAGCCAGGCCTCACAACCAATAAACCCAAGAGTCAATTCCTCCCATGGAGGTGCTAACAGGAAACAAAGTTCAACTACAACAGAAAGACACACACAACCCACACAAGGGACACATCTGAAGCACCCAGCTCATGTGACAAGGAGACTGTGCCACTTGCCCCCACAGGAAACCTACTACATAAGGCCATTCTACAAAGCCCAGGAAACATAGCAGTCCTATGTAATACATCGAAACAAACACAGTAAGTCAGCCAAAATGGGGAGACAAACATGCTCCAAATAAAAGAACAGAACAAAGTTTGAGAAAAAGAACCAACAAAATGGAGACAAGCAGTCCACTAGATGCAAAGTTCAAAACACTAGTTATAAGGTTGCTCAATGATCTCAGGGAGGACTTTAACAAAGAGATAGAAAACATAAAAATAGAGATAGAAAATATTAAAAAATGAGCAGTCAGAAATAAAGAATGCAATAACTGAAATGAAGAATATATTAGAAGCAATCAACAGTAAATTAGATGAAGCAGAGGATTGAAGACAGCAGAAAACATGCAATCAGAACAACAAAAAGAAAAAACAAATCCAAAGAGGCTTCTGGGATATTACCAAGCTTATCAACATTCACATCACAGGGATACCAGGAGGAGAAGAGAGAGAAAGCAAGAAACTACAAACCTATTTGAAGAAATAATGATGAAAAACTTCCCTGACCTGGTGAAGAAAATAGATATTGAAGCCCAGGAAGCACAGAATTCCAAATAAGATGAACCCAAAGATGCCATACCAAGACTTACCATATCAAGACATATCTTTGTCTTAAAGATAGTGAAAGAATCTTAAAGGCAGTCAGGGTGCTTCCATAAGAATGTCAGTTGATTTCTCAACAGTAACTTTAGAGGTCAGAAGGGATTGGCATGAAATAGTCAAAGTGATAAAAAGCAAGTATCTACAACCAAGATTACTCTACACACCAAAGCTATCATTGAGAATCAAAGGACAGAGAAAGAGCTTCCCAGAAAAGAAAAGGCTAAAGGAATTCATCACTATCAACCAGTAACACAAGAAATGCTAAAGGGACTTCTTGAAGATAAAGAAAGAAAAGATTAAAAAAATAACTATGGTTAATAAGATGTCAATAACTATATATTTATCAAATAATTACTTTAAATGTAAATGGATAAATGCTCTAATCAAAAGGCACAAGATGGGGTGGGGGGAGTAGGGAGGGGGAATCAAACATACAGTGATGGAAAGTGAGCTGAGTCTGGGTGGTACGCACATAATGTGATGTATAGACAATGTAATGTAGAATTGTACACCTGGAAACAATGTAGTTGATATCAATTAGTGTCACCCCAATAAATTTAACAAACAAACAAACAAAAAAAGAAGAAGAAGAACCAGAAAGAAAAAAAAAAAAGAAAAATACACAGGATGGCTGAATGGATAAGAAAACGAGACCCTTACACATGCTGCCTATAAAAAACTCACTTCACATCGAATGACATATACAGATTAAAAGTAAAGTGACAAAAAAATAAAAGACAGGGCATAAAAATGGAAACAAAAGAAGAAAAAAATGGGATAGTAATACTTACACAAGACAAAATAGACTTTAAAACAAAGGCTATAGCAAAAGACAAAGAAGAACCTAATAATTCCACTTCTGGGTATTTATCTGAAGAAACCCAAAACACTACTTTGAGAAGATGTGTTTATTCATAGGTGCATTGCATCATTAGTTACAATAGCCAAGTATAAAGGCAACCAGGAATAGATGAATGAATAAAGAAGATGTGGTACTTACCCACAATGGAATATTACTCAGCCATAAAAAAGAATGAAACCTTGCCATCTGTGACAACACAGATGGACCTATAGTGTATTGTGCTGATTGTAGTAAGTGAGACAGTGAAAGAAAAATGTGATATAATTTCACTCATAAGCAGAATCTAAAGAACAAAGTGGCAAATGAAACAAAGATACTCATACCTAGAGAGAACATTTTGATGGTTGCCAGATGGAAGGAGCATTGAGAATAGGGAAGGGATTAAGAAGAATAGATTTGTTGTTACACAGTAATCATGGGGAGGTAGAATATGACATAAGGAATATAGTCAATAATATTGTAATAATTATGTTATGGTATTAGATGGGTACTAGATCTGTTGGGGTGAAAGATGAGAGGGAGGTTGGGGACAGGTTGAAAATGATAAAGCAATTAAGAAATACAAATTGAAAGTTACAAAATAGTCAATGTTATATAAATTAAAGCATAGGGAATATAATCAATAATATGTATTAATAATAGCTATGTATAGTGTCAGATGGGTAATAGACTAGTTAGGGGATCACTTCTTACATTTTATAAATGTCTAACTCCTATGCTGTACACCTGAAATTAATATAAAATAATATTTAATGTTAACTGTAAATGAACATTTTTAAAGGGAGGAAAATACAAAGGGGAATAAGAGGTTCAAATTTCCAGCTATAAAACAAGTCATGGAGATGTAATGCACAGCATAGGGAATAGTCAATAATATTGTGATAACATGGTATGGTGTCAAATGGTTTCTGAACCTATCCTGGTGATCACTTTCTTAGTATATCAATGGTGAATAACTATGGTGTACAACTGAAACTAATGTAATATTGTACGTTAGCTATATTTTGATAAAAATATTAAAAATTAGAAGAAAAAAAAGAATGACTATTATCAACAAGACAAGTAATAAGAAGTGTTGGAGAGGTTGTGAGGAAAAAGGAATCCTCTTGGGAAAGCCGGAATGACTCAACAAATTGAGTGCTTGTCTTGCAGCCCCAGGGTCCAAGGATCCTGTCCCAGCCCCAGCCCACGTGGACCCATGTGCTGAACAGGGGTATGCCCCCAGTTCAATTCTTGCTGGGGCAAGTTTCCCATGTAGGAGGCCCCAGTGGGGGCATTCCTCCCATGCAGGAGGCCACCGGCCCAATTTCTGCCTTGTGCAGCCCCGCACCCATCTGTGGAGTGAAACTATATTGAAAAACTAGTGACACACAACTACGGAGACTGCTCTGGGCCCGCCCCCTTCTCTCTCTGTCAAAAACAATTTTTTTTAAAAAAAGAACCCTCTTGCACTGTTGGTGAAATTGTAAACTGGTACAGCCACTTTGGAAAACAGTATAGTTTTCTCAAAAAATTAATAGAATTACCATACAACCCATCAATTCCTCTCTGAGTTTCTACCTAAAAATTCTGAAAACATTTATCATTTTAGATATTATATCTGTACATCTGTACCCCTATGTTCACTGCAGCATTATTCATGGCCAAGATACGGAAACAACAAAAGTGTTCTTTGGTAGATGATTATATAAAGAAGATATAATACATATATTATAGAATATTACTCAACCTTAAGAAAATATGAAGTGCTGCCATTTGCAACACTATGGATGGCTCTTGAGATTATCATGCTAAGCAAAGTAAGTCAGACAGAAAAAGTTGAGAACCATCTGACCTTACTCATATGTGGGATATAAAACTGAATGCAACAAAGAAACAAGACAAAGAAACAAAAACTCATAGACACAGACAACAGTTTAGTGGTTACCAGAAAGAGGACAAGAGGGGACAGGGGCAGGGGGAAGGGGGTTGTGGATAATAGAAGAGGGGAAAGATGGTCAAATACATGGTGGTGGATAGAGAACTGACTCTGGGTGGTGAGCACATAATGCAACACAAAATACAGGTGATGTGTTATAGAAGCGTACACTTGAAACCCATACAATTTTATTAACAAATGTTATCCTAATTTTTTTTTTAATTTTTAAAAAGAAACAAATATTTTTAAAAGTTAAAATAATCCTCAACCTGCTTACATTATAAACAGAGCTTTAAGTGTTTCCTGAGTCTCCAAAAACCAAGGCTCAACCTCAAGAAAAAGCGTGACTTTCAGTATCAATGTAAATAGCACCCTGAAAGAAAAATTTTAAATGTTTAAATTTTTAAATTTTTTAAATTTTTATCTGATTATATAGTACATGTGGCTATGGTTTAAATTCTTTTTTTAAAGAGGACAAACAAATTTCTGGTGTTATTTCTAATGCACTAGTGTCATTATAGAAAAACATCTTAACAAGATACATGTAAATTAAAATTTTTAAGTATTTAATCAATAAATGTTCTGAAAAGCACATCAGATAGATCATGAAACAGTATTACCAGTATTCTCTTAAACTTTGAATTATCAGGACTTTATACTTAAGGTGTACATATGCTCCTAAGTATCATATATTATATATATATATATATATATATATATATATATATATATACACACACACACACATACACACACACACATACACACATACACACACACACATACATATATAAATTTGCATGTATATAAAACAATATATCTGGGGAAGCCGGAATGGCTAAGTGGGTTAAGCGCTCACTTTGCAGTGCCGGGGACCGGGGATCAAATCCCAGGCCCGGCCCGTGCAGACCCATGTGCTGAACTGGGAGCTCCCCCAGTTCGGTTCTCTCTCTGTCTCTGTATCTCTCTCTCTCTCTCTGTGTCAAAAATAAAAAAAAATTTTAAAAAAATTTTATAAAAAAAATTAATTAATTAATTAATTAAAAAAATAAAACAATATATCTGTATATATATATACGAAATTAAAAGCATCTTGCAAGATGTATATACTATATTGCAATCTTTCATATGTGTATTTCTACTACCATCTTAATACCAGAAAAGAGCAAGATTCTGTACTCACCAAGGATTATCCTTGGTTCCTTAGATTTTAATGAATGAGTTTTAAAAGATTTGTAAAAAGTCTATAGAGTCAATATCAAATTTGTGTATAATATTTTACACCTTTCTGATGAGTGAATCTAATCTTTCCCAAAGGTTAAAAACAACTATTCGAGACAAAAAAAAAGCAACGATTAAGTGGTGGTAGAATAGTGAATGCACACACCATGGTGCTGTATCAGTTTAAATCCCACCTTTCCCACATGGCTGTGTAATCCTCTTTGTTTCTTAATATCTCTGAGACTCAGTTTCGCAATTTATAAAATAAAGATAATGAGACATATTTCAGAGGTGGATTTACAATGAAGTGAATAAAGCCTAAGTTCAGGGTCTTGGTAATGTGTTCGTGTAACCAGGTATTTTGTAAAATTTGCAATATTATATATTTTTTAAATATAGACAACCCCAATTATAACTTCATACTGTACCAAAGTTAGATCCTTCTCTTTTTCACTCAGGGGTTATATGTTGAGGATTAAGTTAGATAGCGCATGTAAAGTTTTAGATTTATACCTAGAACACCGAAAACATTTGATTAATGTTCATTATCATTATTATCATTGGCAATTTGCTTGTGTTTATTCTTCCCATTACTACATACAATTGAGTATTTACTATCTTAATAGTATAAGTTAGAGATGTTTAATGAAGACCTTAATATACTAACAAAGTTTTCTATTCAGAAAATATGGAAAGAGAAATAGTATGAAATATACTAATCCAAATGTTAGACTTATTGATACATACTTAAGAAGGGATAGATTTTAGAATTTAATCAATACCATCTTTTTATTTTGATGGAAAAAAAATCCAAGACACTTATTCAGAAAAAATTGTGATAGCATGCAGACTAAATTTACCTTGTCAGGTGGCTGTTGCAAGAAAGAATAATTTCATGGTTGAACTCACCAGAATTACACAAATCTTATCAGAACTATAGCAGAATCATCCAAAATATTCAGAGATTTAGCAACGTACATAAAGGTGGCCAAGCAAATTTCTGAGTCACAGTTTTATAATTTGGGACACAGAATTATCTATTTTATATTTTCATGGAAATCATATTCAGATGATATCTATTTTACTATTTATAATACAAATGCCCTCATGCCTTCCAATCACATACCTAGAAGTTACAGATGTAGTTCTATAAATTGATTAATTGAACAAAGAATCACAATAAATATTATTGACTTGTGATTAAGCTCCACCTTTTGAATTTTTAATGATCTTATTGACACAAAGGAGATGTATACATGCACTAGGTATGAATAAAATTCATCAGGAAAATACAATTTGTATTTCAAATATCAAGAGTTTGAGTATTACCCTCATTCAATCATTAAGTCAATACAGGAATTTATTTCCTGCTTCAAGATAAAACAAATTTAAGATAAGTATACTAGAGATGGCCCTAGCAACAACTTAAATCTTAAAGCATATTGATTTACACACATATAGAATTGCTTTTTTAATTACTTTTAATCTGAGCAATATGTACTTTTAAATGTAATATCTATCCTGCTTTTTCTAAGTCCATCATGAAATTGTCCAATGACAATAGCTCAGAAATAGCAACAAAGAAAATTGCTTTGTTTTGCTCTGACTCAATAGAAATTAATAGAAATAAGCTCTTTCCAGGTAGTGAGTTTAGTGGCCAAAATCACAGTGCCATTTCCTGCTTCGTGCTGTGCCCATTCACCAAAACAGAATTAGCCACCACGTTCTTAGCATTGTTTTTCAGAGATGTCATCCGCACTCCAGAAGAGCTGACTAAGTAGCTGGTTGATCTCTCTGGATAGGCCTTCCTCCCACAGCAGAGGTGGTTATTGAAATGCCTCCGGAAGTTTTCACTGAGTAGATAAAGAGCAAATGGATTGACACAAGAATTGCAAAAACTCAGAACCCGGGCCACTATGGTGACAATCATGTGGCCTAGAGATGGGTCAATCTCATTATAGTTGAAAGACCTATACATGTAGAGGATGTGATTTGGAAACCAACAGAAGACGAAGCAGCCCACAAAGACCAGCACAATTTTAGCCAGGCGTTTCCGTGTTTCCATCTGCAAATACAAAAAAACAGTCCCCTTGGTTAAAATACATGTAAATAAATAAATAAATAAATAAACCTTCCAAGATATTCTAATGGTCCCAGGCCCAAATGGCAAAGAAGTTAGACTTCAATGAGCCTTTACATACAACCCCCCACCCCCACCCTCTCCCCTTCTATAATAGTTCAGACCAATGCACAGCCCCGGGCCCTTTGATTCAGTTCTAATCATTTCTAGTATTAAGAGCCCACGAAATAGAGCACAAAATAGCAAGTTCCTGCAGCCACAACACACACACCCGCATGCGCATAACCTTACCTGCTTTTTGGTATGTTCATTGTATTCTCCAGGAAGATTATATGCACTTTTAATTAAGGTCTTCGCAATATGATAATAATAAACACTAATAATAGCAAGGGGTATGAGGAAATAGACCAAGAAGATAAGCACTGAATGAATCTTTGGATGCAGTTCATCCGTCTGAGGGTAGGGTATGCAGGCTGTGAAGCTGCCATTCTCCAAGTTATCGATGTGCACCACCCGGGAAAACACTGCTTCCGGAATGGCCAACAATATGGAGACGACCCAGATGCCGAGGGCCTTCACACAGGTCCACAGCACCGCCCCTGACATCTGGATGTCCATGGGATTTACAATGGCTCTGTACCTGCGAAGACAATATGTCTTGAATTACTCTTAAAAAGAAAAGAAAGTGAAAGAGGAGAGAGAAGAGGAGGGAAGGGAAGGAAGAAAGGAAGGGAGGGAGGAAGGGAAAGAGGGAGGGAGGGATGGAGGAAGGAAAGGAAAGGGAAATCTTGCTCGCTGAGAAAGAGGCCGAACACTCCATTATTCTCTAGCTCTTCCGCAGTGTATAAAACACACCTAAGATCTCTGGTGTCTCTCAGTCTGAAAGTCATCCCATGGGCTTAATAGCACAGAAGACATAGACAGAGGAAAATACCTGAAATTGCCATTTCCCAAATTACAGTAAGTTGCTTACCACTTTCACAAGTTTTTTTTTAATCCACACATACTACAAGTATCCTCATTTATTAAATATTTTTATTTAAATACTTATATTTAAAAAAAATCCATCACTACTCTAATTGCTATAATATGCATTAACCATAAAATACAAAAAGTCCAAAAAATAATATTATAAAATTCTACCTTGATACTCTTCTTCAGCTTCTGGGCCAGAGTTGCCCACTTATTTTCTGAAGACATTAGTAAATCTTAGAGGCTAACCCAACCTAAGTTTTTCTCCATAATTTAATCATAAGGACTCAACGCAATGAAATAATATTCTGTCTTATAGTTCAAATTTATTTAGTGTCAAGACCTCATGAATTCTCTCTTCTCCCACCTGACACCATCATAGTGGTAAAGAAACCACACTCAGGACACAATGGCCTAACACAGGCACGTCCAACCTGGGGCCCAGGGCAGCTTTGAATGAAGCCCAATACAAATTCTTAATAGTGTTAGTGTATTTTATGTGTGGCCCAAGGCAATTCTTCCAGTGTGACCCAGGGAAGGATGGACATGCTGGTAAACAATGCAAACCTACTATAAGTAACTCCATCAATAATAATGCAAACAAATCACAAATTGTGTGCAAATCTCAAATTATTTATATTTATCTTTGAAAGTGTTTCAGGCTAGCCTGAAAGTGACTTTGTCTAACTAATCTGATCTGTTTTCTCTAATACCCCTTGGAAAAATCACTTATGGTCTTTTTCTTTTTCTTTCTCTGTAAAGTGGGCATAAAAACACTTCCCTCAAAGTTTTGTGATTAGAAAAAATGTGTATAGAGCACCTGTTACAATGCCTGACAATGAGCAGATACTCACCACTCTGTGACCCTCGTGAGTATCTGCTCATTTGCATTTAGTTGAGTCTGGTTTTGTAAAAATTCAGAATATTTCAAGCCACATAACAAACAGTTATGATCTCCTTCTGAGATCCATAAAGATGTTCTCCATTTCCCACAGGAGATAAGAGCTCTAGCCTCAAATCCTCTCTGAGGGGATCCTCTCATTCTCTTTTCTGACTTTCATCTAAGTATCATCCCTGGACCCTCAACAGGAGAAAGGCCAGTTGCATTTTAATGTGGAGGATCTTCCCACGTGGAACAGGAAACACACAGAAATCAAAATAGAGCAACAAAGGGCTTCAACACCCAAATTAAGTAAAGTAGCAGGCATGCATTTTACTCAGACTTCACACACAGAACTCAATAGGCGAGTGCTCCCTTTTCCTACTGTTTAATTGCATGTTCTTAGGAAACTTAAAAGAATTACATCCAGTAACTAGAATGAGATAATTTTTTCTGCTTTTTAATTTTTTGTCAGTTTAATACACTCAAAGAGGTTTAGTTTGTTTTGTTTTGGTTTGGTTTTGGTTTGTTTTTGTTTTTTGTTTTTTTGTTTTTTGTTTTTTTTGTTTTTTGAATCAGAGAGCAGTAAGAGTCCTATAAAGAAAAACAGAAGTCTCTTGTTATATCTCAGGGCCCACTCCTGAGTTAAAACCAATTTCACACCATTTATCCATATATCTAAAAAATGTACTTCTGCCACTGACTCTTGAATCAAATATAGAAATTAGCTGTTGACATCCTGTTATGGCAGCGGAAAAATTTCTTGATTCACCACATTCCCAAGTTCCTGATTTAGTAAGTTATATTAAGTGCTAATAAAATAGTCAATACATAATTTTTATGACTAAACAAATATCACTCACTGTATAGTTAAGTAGTATAATATGATGACATTCTCTTTCTTATACATGGCTTTAATTTTTCTAGAGGTGCTACTTGGTAACTTTTTTCATTTATGCCATTTTCCATTTACCTGAATTTAATCTTTTTTTGAAAGAAAGATTAAAGCACCTTCCTAAATAACAAGAGTCCAGTGCTTGAATCTCAATTCTACTTTTTCCTTAATTTGACTTTATTAAATTTATCCTCACCTTCCTTTTGTTTTTATTTTCTAAGATATTTTATTAGCTTTAGCTTACATCCTTTCTTCTGAATTGTTTATCATATTTTTAAATCCTAGAAGTTCTTTTTAGTTTTCAAGTCATTATATATCCAAGGAATTAATACAGAAATGCTTACTTTTCTTTACCTTCTAAAATAGTTACAAGTTTTGTTTGGTCTGGGTATAGCAGACTCTCTCTGCAAGTTAGATATTTACTGCCTACCAATTCATATTTAGGATCAAAATACATAAAAGCTGATTACAAAATCTTTTGTACGTGACAGAGGTAGAGAAAGAACAGAGAAATACGTGGGTCTGGGAATCACCACAAAGTGATTAGTTAACTAGCTTTCCTTTTGAGATCATCAGAAAGAACAAAGAATATTCTGCACTTTCCTTCAGGGATTTAAACAAGAGGAAGTGTCACTTCCCTACCCTCACTCCAGCCCATAGCTAAGTACATACTATTGCAGAAGCACTATGGCCATAAAGGATGTTGGGCAAAGTTCAAATAGAAACAAAAATTATAACTCTCTCATCCTGGTAAGATTGCCATAGTAGAGCGAGCAACGGATCCAGAATTTTGGTTTAGTGCAAAACAAGCACAGAAAAGGAGTTTTTAATAGGAATGCTTCTTAGCCCTCTCCTGCAGGGGGGAAAAAAAAAAAAAGAACCCTGTGGGTGTTCCCTTAAATAATATACATTTGACCAAAACTGTCACTATTGTTACTAGGCCATAGTCTATAACTGTCAGAGAATGAGTTATGTACTAACCAATGTTTCATTTACATCTTCAAAAGAACAAAGAGCAAAACAACAGAGTGGAAATTAATATGGACATATTTAATTATGCTTCTTTTAAATATTTATGAAAATGTAGGAATGAAATAGTCCCCCATTATAAAAACTATCACATTGAATTTGGTAACATAATAGGTATATGTGAAAAGGTGTTTTTTCTTTCAGAGAGTCTGAGAAAGATATCCCTAACTGACAACTAAAAAGTAATCAAAAAAAAAACACATGAAGAGAATGTAATCACCATTCATAATTAAGCGTCAATAAATAGATATGCTTCTTCATTAATTTCTATTTGAATCTTGCTTATCATATTTGTACAGTCTTGATTTAATGTAAGGATAATTAAATTTAATCATATTACAAAATATATGAAAATTAGATCATTTTGGAATTATAAAAAGTCATCAAAACATCTTGAAATCTCCATGTACATATTTCTGCAAAACTTTCTAATTATACTACCTATAGTTTTATTTTTATAACAATCTTGCACTTATCAGAGGCCAAAAAAGAATCTAAGTGTGAATATGACAAGTAGAGGCTATTGTGGAAGCAAGAGAACAAGAAAGAGAAAAAAAATTGTTTTTAATGTGTAGGCCTCTTTGTCACATACTCTAAAAGTAGAAAAAAAAGCTTCTTGACATCAGAGCAGGTGTTTTGCTCACTGTTGTGTCTGTAGTGCAGAATACAGTGCCTGATGCATAGTAGGTTCTCAATAAATCTTCATTGAACTAATAAGAGAACATGGTCTGAGACATAAGGAGACCACTTTATAAAGAGCAGTTGTGTTAGAGAGTGGCAGGAGTTGTTGGCTGTGAGGCTGATTTGAGAAGAAAGGTGAGAGATGAAGACAGTCTGGCGTGCTGATGCCCAAGCTGGATCAACGTTCATGATCACCTAGAGAACTGAAAAAAGAACTTATTAGCACAGAGGATCTGGGATGTACAATGTGAGGTTCTGCATTTTGTAAGATTTTCAGGTGATTCTGAATATAAACCAGGTTTAGAAACCATCTATCAAGAAAACGTACTGCAGCAGTGAGAACCTATTCACAAGCTTCCTGCGAGGTACTCTAGTGCAAATGGGTGCATCATGAGAAGCAACCAGAATCTGGCAGAAGTTCAGTGTTTGAAGAATCAGATGTCTGCCCTTTACAATATGTCCTGTCATGTTTTAAGAGTATTAATACAGCAGTAAAATGTATGCTGAACAAAATTACTAAATTTATTATCTAAAATATCTGTGCATTATTATACAGGAGAATGTCTAAAACTACAATAACCTTATTAAAAATAATGTAATACATGAGATGTCACTTTGGAAAGGATGAGAAATACTGCATTCACTTATACAGGGGTGAGCTCTTCTATTTGTTCTTTACCTGAAAATTTCGTTTTTACTTTGTTCTTAGCTCATTAAAATGTATGACTTGAATGACACAAAATTTTCATAAGGAGAATGATAATGACAACTCATGTTGATAAAGGCAACACATTAAAATGAGCCAGTCCATGGCTAAAGAAAAGAGATCATCATCATCATTAATTTTATAATAGGCTCATTTTGCTCCCCACTTCAATGCTTGTTTTCTGATAATTAACTGTATGTGTGAATAAAACATTTAAATTAGTGAGTCATTTGTCATCCTGACACATAGTTTATACAGTAGAAGTACTTACACAGCAACCCACAGTGTAAAACCTCTTTCACATTAATTATTTCACTTGATAAAATAGTCCTGTGCTGCAAAACTAATCTGTGTACCCATTTTGAAGAAAAAGCTCATCAAGACTAAGGGATTAGGGAAAGCTGGGATGGCTCAGCGGGTAAAGCACTTGCTTTGAAACGTCGAGGACTGAGGATCGAATCCCGGCACCAGCCCATGCGGACCCACATGCTGAACTGGGGTGTGCCCCCAGTTCAGTTTTTGCCGGGACCTATGTGGGAGGCTCCCGGCACAGTTTCTTCCCTGCGCAGCCCTGTGCCCACCTGTGGAGTGAAACTATATGGAAAACTAATGTCAACTATGGAGACTGCTCTGGGCTCTCCCCCTTCTCTCTATCTCTCTCTGTCTCTGTTTCTCTCTGTCAAAAATCAATAAAATAAATCTTAAAAAAAGACTAAGGGATTAAATGATGTTCAGACGATGTTCAGTAAGCAGACAACTCAGGATTGACTCATATCTTATGACTACAGATTCTACATTTTTTCAACTACAACACATTGAAGAGAATGTAACTGAGGAAGTAAATGTTTAATTTATTACATCCATTTTTAGACATTTGATATCATGGTCCTTTTAAAATCAACAGTATTTTTAGCTGGAAAGACTAAACATATCTATAATTATGTTTTCTTAATTTAGTGATCACTTTTACAGTGCAGTAACTAAACCTCAACAGTACTATAAGTAATGTTTCATATTCATTTAAGTCATCTCTGAATACTGTACTTTCATAGAATCAATATAAATATCCATAATCAGATCTAGGTTGTGCTTTCATAACCTTACACTGACTCCTAATGAGATGTTAAATATTTAGTACTCTCTTAAAATATGATTCTTTTCAAAAATTAATTTGAATTGAATCACCATCATTAAAATTTTAATTTCCAAAGTATTCTCCCTAAATTTCCACAAATAAAGAAAGTAAAGAATGTCTACATTGAAAGTTGAAAAACATGTTCTTTTTGAAAAGGTACATAAGAAGAAAATAAAAACTTAACAAATAGATGAATCAAGGAAAGTGTTGGGAAGCACAGAAATTTTGTTATTTTTAATATCCATAATTTTTTTTATTGTTAAATTTATTGGGGTGACATTGGTTGGCAATATAGTTTCCAGGTGTACAATTCTACATTATATCATCTGTGCAGTGTATTATGTGCTCACCACCCAAAGAAGTGAAGATTTAATGTTTATTCTTGTTCCTCAAGAAGACCTATGAATAACTGGATATAGACAATATTGCCAAGAACCTCAATAAATCAGAACCTAATAACATTTAATATTTTGTGTCAATAATTAAAACAAAAAGTTAAGAGATAGCTTCTTAAGTTTGAAACTAGCAAAATTAAGCTGGATCATCACTTTGAAGCATGAAAATGAAAATGACCTTGGTCATACAGAAACAAATGAGAATAAAAGAACAAAAAAACAAAAAATGATAAAAAATAAAAGAAAGTTTGATGAAGACATGTGTGCAATGTAGGAAACAAACAAATAAACTTCTCAAATGCCGGTTTCTCTATATATTTGGGGTATAAGTGAGGATCTCCAAAGAGCTGAAAATACTCTATTGGTTACATAAAATATTATCTAAAACCTATATAAGACCTTGGAAATCAGTCAATGTTCCTGAGCAATCTGCAACAGGAAGGACCAAGGTAAAAGGTTATTTTGGTATGTGAAACACAAAAATAGGAACCATACTCTGGTGACAACTAACAATTAGGAAAGCATTGAACTTTATAGTGTCTGATCTCATGCACCACCCAGAATGGATAGTTTCCTATTTAACCACAAGAGTACAGGCAAAAGTCTGAGAGGTACATCTTAGAGGTCTTTGTTTCTGTTGAGAAGTGGACCAAGAGAACCAGCATAAATAATTAAATGAGAGACTTGTCCGAGATGTGGTGACATGAAATAGTGCAATAGGCAGAGAACTGGAGCATTGAACTGAGCATCTAGCCGCCTCACTAATGACTAACTGTACCTTCTCTTTGAGTCACTCTTTGCTCAATACTCACAGAGGGAGGTAATGTGATCCCATTTTAGGATGCTTAGCACTATAGCTGAAGATATTATTCTTATTTTGTAAATGAGGAAAATAATGCCATATGGGCATGTGATTTGTGCTGTTTTATTTATTTGTCCCACTTGAACATGTGGATATAACACATGCAGGACTAGCACGCGGATGCCATAAGCCCCTGCATGGTGCATTCTCTTCTGATTTATAGTATGTTCCAAAGGCTTCAGATCAAGGTGGATGGATAACCTTCAAAACCTATAATGAAATTTATGTTATGGCAATAGTGTGACTATTGTGAAAATTGTATAGCACTTAATTCAATGTAAGAATTAGAAGAGAAAAGGAATTAAGCTAGAAGTATTTGAGACTAATACTAATGCTAAATAATACTAATACTAAAAGATATCTGATTTATTGGAATCAAATGTAACAACTTTTATTTAACAGAAAGTGATATAAACTCAAATTAAAAATAAATCAAGTGCAGATTACAATTCATCTTGTTTCTATGGTTACATAAAAATAACAACTGAGCCCTTGTTATGCAAAACAAATTGTCCTTTTAAATTGGCAGCTAGAAAGTTCTCTGAAAAAAAGTTAAAAATAAATAAGTCATCACCTGGAAACATGAGTGATCTGTAGGGGGGGTGTGGACTATTTTCTTAGTTATGTATGTCCAGCCGGAACTCTTCCAAAGAGCTTAGAAGCATGCTGACTGCCAATCTCAGCACCCACTGAGGTATGAGCTTCTTAGCGTACTACCCAGGGATATGGACCAAATAAAGCATCTGCAGTCAAGGCTAGCATGCTAATCAGTACCTGGGCTTTATTCAGGAGTTTTGGTGAGAGAGCAGCACACAGTTAATAGCATGCCCCTTACCCCTGGACAAAGACTGATGGAAAGGCTTCTGAGAGCTTGAGAGTGTTAGAGAAGAAGCATTTGATCTGTTTCAATATTTTCAGTAGTTATACTGCAGAAATTATCTGTTTGCATTGGTATAATGTTAATGATTCAAGGTTCAGACCTAAGAGAACTGGCTCAGTTATGGAACTAAATCTGTTGATCCTAACTAGCAAACAAAAGCTTGAAATTGTTAATACATTAGCACGTTAGTCAGATTAGGTGCAATGTTATTTTTGCCTTCAATCCAACATGGGCTATTTTGCATCAGTAAAACAACATAACCCAGTACATAAATTAATGTTAATTTAACATTTTTATTGTTTTATAGATTTTCACATTTTGATTTATAAATGCATTTTAGTTAACAGTTTTACTAAAAAAAAAAAGAATAAGGAACTGATATCTAATTTTATACTTGTAAAAACATAAAATGATAAAGGTTATAGTTTAGCACTAAGAATCTGTGAGAATTTCTTGCTCTAAAGGGAAAAGGAGAACTTCTTCTTAAAAGTTACTTGTATTTTGATTATGGGTTTTAGAGCACAAATGGGTTATTTAAAGACTCAAATAAATAGTATTCTAAGTTTGAAAATGCAGTTACTGTAATAGATAGTGAAGCAGATATCTGTAATGTCAACCATAAGCAAAATGTGGTCTGTGGAGTTCCACCTACCCTGTATCACAGAACATGTGTCCCAACAGTGGGGGTGAGAACATGTGTGTGTGTGTAAAACTGGTGGAAACAATACAGTACAAATATGCAAATACTTTCCATCAGTTATTTAATGTAAGCAAGCAAAATAAGTACATTTTTGAAATAGTAACCAAAAAATTCATTAAGATAAAAATAAAAAATAAACTGAGAGCACTACACTCTCCATGTCAGATCACGAACTTTCTCTCCTCTCACTGTGGTTATGAAATGCCTCTGAGACTCATCCACAGTGAACACAAGTGATCTTTCCTCAGCATGAATCAGCTGAAACTCCTCAGAAGAATTTGGGAAGTCAAGGCTTAATAATCACATGTACCAAAAGTATCACCCATACCACCCATATCAAACCAGATGATTTAGGCATGAAGGTAGATTCATAAATATTGCATTTCTTATTTCAGTTTCTGCTATCCAGTGATGCTGTCATTAATAACATATAACATTAACTTACCATTTCACATTGGGACATGCTTTCCAAAATCTAATTATCTGCCTATTTCTTTTTCTTTCCTGCTGTAATCTCTTTTACTAAACTCTACTTTATTTTATGAGACAAAGATAGTTAACCCATCTAATGAAGATAGAATTTTTGGTTTGTTTTAACAAACAATTGAATTTGTTGTTTAAAAACTCTAATAATATATCTTCTTTTTAGTTTATATTTCATTTGCTTATTTGTTTATAATTGTTAAATTTATTGGGGGTGACATTGGTTGGTAACAATTATGTAAGTTCCATCGTGCCCCTAATTCACAGGGGCATGCCTCCCATGTAGAAGTCCCCCAGTCTGGTTCCTGCCCTGCGCAGCTCTGTGCCCACCTGTGTGGAATGAAACTATGTTGAAAAAACTAATGATGTACAACTATAGAGACTGCTCTGGTCCCTCTCCCTTCTCTCTCTGTCTCTCTCTATCTCTCTCTGTCAAAAACAATAAAATCTTTTTTAAAAAATTACATGGTTTCCAGGTGTACAATTCTTCATTACATCGTCTATGTGTTGCATTATGTGCTCACCACCCAGAGTCAGTTCTCTTTCCATCACCATATATTTGATGTTCCCGCCTTGCTCCCACACCCTCCATCCCCACTTACCATTTACCCTCAGGTAACCACTAAACTATTGACTGTGTCCATGAGTTTTTGTTTTTTTGTGATTTTCAGTTTTATATTCCACATATGTTCATGGCAGCAATGTTCACAGTGGTCAAGTTGTGAAAACAACCAAAGTGTCCTTTTTAGTTTTCTTATTGCTACAATTATTACTTAATTTTGAACTCAAGATGTTTCTTTTATTTTGCAGTTACATTTAGACATTCTTTCATTCTGTTGAATCTAATAAATCAGCTTTTGCACTCTTTTTCCTTTTATTCTTGGGTTCTTTGATTTAAACTTAATTTTTTAGTCTGCTGTTAAAGAGGAGGAAATAAGTAATTTTTATTACTAAATAATAATGTGGCTTAATGGTAAATACTACAGGCTTTTAACTGGTTTCAAATGCTGGCTCCTTCACTGTGAGATCATAAAAATATGGCTTAATTTCAAGCTTTAGTTTTCTTCAGTTTAAAATTGTAATAAAGTGCCTATTTCATAGTGCTATGTGGATAATAAACACACACAAAACTTACCACAGTGCTAAGTGCCATTAGTCTTATACTTATTTCCAAATCCACAAGAGATCAAAACATTTGGTGAGAAAAAGTATTATAGCAGAAGATTAAGTACAAATCAATACTTAGATTACTATATTTTGAAAGAACAATGGAAGTGTAGACAATCTATAATAGAACATTTCCAAACCATTTAAGTTAATATTGGAATGCATTCTGTAATTTCATCACCAGTTGTTTCAGTTCCTTAATTTACATTTTCAAAATACACACTGATAGGCAACAAGTAGCCTCTAGAAGTAGAAATGACAGCTCCCTTACTTTGTCATTATTACTAAAGTATCTAGGCTTTCATTTACAAACTACATAATACAAATAACACACTAGACAAGTCAGTAAATGTGTGAGAAAAGCATTTTCCCTGATCTTTGCCAAAGCCAATTTACATGTCTCCATGACAATAGAGAAAAGTTGTGTGAAATAAACTCAAGTCCTGTGTCTTGCTATTGATATTACCTTTAAAAATGAAAGCATAATGATAATAATTTTAACTGCTATAGTGATAGCCATCCATTGGGTTTTATTCTAATCACTGAGTAGAATTTTTAAAACTTTCTACTTAAAATGGGTTCCTAAAGAAGGGCAGTTAAGTTACAAAGTCACATTTTAATTACGAATTTAAAGAAAACTTGGTTAAAAGACAATAGAAGTTGTCATAAACAAATAAAGTGCATAATTTATACAAAGGCACCCATTTTTATAGGAATTTGGTTTTAGAAAAAATATTACACACAAAAAAAATCAATAGTATTCAGTTTTAAAAGACAATGGGTCTGAACTGAATATTGTCTTCTTTCGATGAAGATTAATTCTTCAACGTCAAAGTGATATACGTGTATTATTGCACCTAGGGAAATATAGATGGACTCATTTTTCATTAATAACTTAATATGTAAATTAAATATAAGAGGGAGCAGACATCCTTCCTGCTTAACTGTGTGAACTCATGAATATAAGGAGCCTACAGTCATGACACTGGATCCTCCCAGCTCTGCCAGGAAACTTCCATTCCCTGGGCCTCAATATCTTGACTCAGACAATGACAGTTGAACCAGCTGACCTGCAAAGTAGACTAACGGACATTTCCCACCCTTAAAAATATGTGAAAAGCAGCTTTTATATCAAAGATAAATGTTTATAACACTATATTAAAATATAAACATTTGGTACCTACCTGTTGATGGAAGAAAAAAAAAAGCATATCACTTGACTTGAGTAATTAAAACAAAAAAAGAATGTGTGAAGTCATCTGTCAGAACACTGACTGTTCTAGATGTTTTTGCTTCAAATAAATAGCAAACTTTTGTTAATAAGTGTAGATGATTTCCTCTTGTTGGGAAAAAAAATCTAAATCACGCATTTCCCTGATATTAAGGCAGACTTTCTTACCTATGAGGTTGTTAGACCACCGAATAAGGAAAGTGCCTATCTAGGTTTAGGCACACACGGAACGCTTACACAAGACAGCTGCTTGGCTGCCCATTTATTCTACAGCTTTTTAATGACAGAGGTAATAAAGATTCTCAAAGTACGTGGAGAGGAGGAAGACTAGCACTGCAATTTTAAAACAACTTTCAAAACAATGCAATTTTAATTGTTTTAAAAGAAATCTGTTCTGTATATTTTTTCAAGCTTCACACCTCAGTCTGTTTTACCTTCTTTGACTCTAATTCCCAGATACTCTTTTTTCCTCGTCTCCTTTTCCTCCTCCTCCCACCTGTTCCTCTCCCAGGTGCCCTCCCACCCCTCCCCCACTAGCCCAGCCCCTCCCCCCTTACCTGTTGCCCTCACCTGTCGGCGCTGAGGGCCGTGAGAGTGAACACAGACACCCCCACGGAGGTGAGCTGGATGACAGGGATCAGTTTGCAGCCCACCTTCCCGAACATCCACTCGTCAAAGAAGTAGCGCGAGGCATCCACCGGGACGCAGGTGAGCAGCAGCAGCGTGTCCCCCGCCGCCAGGCTGGAGATGAAGATGTTGGGGACGCTCCTCATGGCGCTGTTGGTGACGAAGATCTTCACCAGCATGCTGTTGCCCAGCAAGCCCACCGCGATGATGAGCAGGTAGAGGGACGGGACCACGCAGCGGATCACGAGCTCGGCGGGGGTCCCGTCGGGGGCCGGCAGCGCACCCCGGTCCCCGCCGCTCGCATGGGCGCCGGCGGTCTGGTTGAGGTCGTAGAGCGGCTGGGGGGGCATGGTCTCCTTGCCGGGAGAATGCGCTGGGCTTCTTGTGCGCCCAGGTGCCCTGCGAAGTGGACCGCGCACGACTCCGGCTTAATGGGCTTCCCTCTCGGCGGGTGAAACGTCCGCGCTTCACTTCTGGAAGGGGCACGTTGGCGCCTGCTGGCTCCGAATTCAAAAAGAAAAGAAAAAGAAAAAGAGGCAAAGCAGTTGCGTCTTCGTTCCAGTCGTCACTGGTTTATTCTTGGTATTGGCTAGGGGAGAGAAGCCCTCTTTTTCATACAAACATGTATCCCGCTGGGACCAGTGCCTCTGCCAGCCCGTGTCTGGGGGAGGGAGGAAGTGGTCCTGTCGCTGTCCGGGGAACCGCAGCTGAAACACTGGGAACAGGCCTGCACGGCGAGCCCTCCAGCTGCGCTCTGGTTCCTGTAGGGCTGTTGTAGTGTGTGGGGTTGCAGGGGATCTGAGACCTCTCTCACTCTCGTTCCCATATACTGGACCTCCACCCTGACCCGCCTCCCAGCCGGAGGCGCCCCCGACAAGAAGTTGGGGGACCTCTGAGGATTTGGAGGCTGAGCTGGCAAGTCTTAGTGTGGCACTGAAGTTAGGAAAGAAGTGAGTGACAAAGGATGAACTGCATGGAATTCCCTCCCCAATCTTCTTCCTTGATTCACTTTTCTTACCCCAAATATGGAATCTCTTTCCTAAAGCTGGCACATTAGTTTTCAATTTATATATTATTAAAATAGAACATGCATAACACAGTTCTTAACATCTACGGCCTAATCCAACCACAGTTCAGAACCTACAATCTAACCGCTCTCTGTCATCTAAGACTAGTTTGCCAGCCCTTGAGCATCATGTAGATGGAATTGTAAAGCACGTAATCTCGTGTCCAGCTTCTTTCACTCAACATTACATTTGTTTCAAAATTTTCACTGCTATATAGTATTCCAATGTAAATAAATATACTAATGTTTATTTATCCTTTTTAAAATTGACTGACATTTGGATTTTTATAATTTTAGATCATTTGAATGATGTTCCTAGCCTTTCTTCCAGTGAATATTTGAATCCCAGGTATAGATTTGCTAGATCATAATGCTTATGTTCAACTTTAGCAGAAATTGACAATTTTTCACAGTGACTTCCAATTTTTTATTTCTTGTGGTGACTTGTTTGGCAATATTGTTAAGGCTAAACATATGTACTTCTATGACTAAGCAATGCCAGCCCTAAGTATATACTCAATGTAAGTCTGATACACTCTTTTAAATATGATGTCTCTACAACAAAATTACTTCCCAAATTAACTGCCTGAGTCTCATAAAAACATTCTTTTCATTAGGAAAAAGCATTTGATTACTTCTTGATCATTAAAGAATAAAACTGTGTGACAACAGAAAATTAGTTGAGGACTACTACAATGATCTAGACATATGAGTAAGCTGATGAAATGTACCAAACAATTTGTAAAATTTAAGCACATTTTTTAGATGCTGGTGACCAAGAACAATATTTAATTATCATAGATGAATTAGACGAGTTAAACATTTGCATATTAATCAATTTTATGTTTTTTAACTCAATCTGCTTTTCTTAGATACTCTTCTCAATATACTTTTCTTGGGTTTCATTACTTAAAATAAACTTTTATTACGTTATAGCTTGCTAAATAGAATGTCCATATACATACATTTGAATATATATGAACATACTACTCATATTTATATATCATATATATATGAAGTTGAAAATGTCTGTAGGTATTTTATTTTCAAAGTTATCTAAGTCTTTCTTCTTAACATTCGATCTTCTTGTGCAATATAAATTATTATACTAAAGCAACCTTCTAAATTGTGAACTCTCAAATTTTCTAACTGCAACTATCTCATTTTAATCAATTTTATATGAAAACATATTGCAGTCTAAATTGATATCTGGATATCTGTATTATTTTCTGATGTTGTCTGTTTGATGCTAATTGCTTAGTTTAGATGAGAAAAACTGTTTAGTATAAAAACTGGATTTGAAAATATCCAGTTGCCTGGCATTGTGGAAATAAGGCATCTGGATTATTAATTTTTTTTTTATTTCAAATGAATTTACATGTATTTACTCAAAGACTTAGATTAATGGAAGTGGACAGTATAGTGAATGTTTTAATAATAACGGTCTTACTAATACTATATTAAATATATTGTAGTCATTATAATTATATTTTTATTACCTAGATGCATTGCCAAATTATGTATTATCTCAATTGTATAGAATCAATATACATCATAAATATTCACACTGAAGAGATGAACTTTATTTTCTTGTAATCAGTATGCCATTACCACATTATGTTTATGTAAAAGTATAACACATACAATTTTGTACAGAGAATAATACTTGATAGTGATAATAAATGACTATGTCACTGGTTTATGCATTCAATATACTATACTTTTAATTATTTTAGAGTTACTCTTTCTACTTAGGAAAAAAGTCTGGGGAAGCTGGGATTGCTTATTAGGTTAAGCACTCACTTTGCAGCCCTGGGGACCGAGGATGGAATCCCAACCCCGGCCCGTGTGGACCCATATGCTGAACTGGGGTGCTCTTCCTATGTGGGAGGCCCTCAGTTTGGTTCTTGGTCCCCAGTTCAGCCTCTGGCTTGAGAAGGCACGCCTCCCATGTGGGAGGTCCCCAGTCCAGTTCCTGCCCTGTGCAGGCCCTGCCCACCTGTGTGGAACTAAACCATGTCAAAAACTGATGACATATAACTATGGAGACTGCTCTGGGCCCTCCCCCTTCTCTCTGTCTCTATCTGTCTCTGTCTCTGTCAAAACTATAAATCTTTAAAAAAAAAAAATCTACCATAATACATTTTACAATGTGATGCTAGACTGTCAACAGCTTCATTCATCTCATGTTTATCTTGTTTCTTTGTTGTATAATTCCCTTGTGCTTAATTTAATCTCATGTTGTTTTGTTCACCATGGTCCCCAAGCTTACAAAATATATTACTAACATTACCAATAAGAAGCCATACTGAGTGATTGATCTGGAAACAAAATTTAAATTGACTAAGGACTACAAAAGTAGAAAACCAGTGTTGGTTATTGCTTACCTGCTCCATTCCACCACAGCAACAATCTTGAACAGCAAGAACAAAGTGATGGTGGGGATGCCGGGATGGCTCAGCAAGTTGAGCGCTCATCTTGCAGCCCTGGGGTCCAAGGATCAAATCCCAGCCCTGGCCCATGCGGACCCATATGCTAAACTAGGGTGTGCCCCCAGTTCTGTTTTCACCAGGGTGAGCTTCCGATGTGGGAGGCCCCTGGCCTGGTTCCTGCCATGAACAGCCCCGTGCCCCCTTATGGAATGAAACTATGTAGAAAACTAATGATGTGGCACTATGGAGACTACTCTGGGCCCTCCCCCTTCTCTCTGTCTCTCTCTGTCTGTCTGTCAAATAAATAAATAAGTAAATCTTAAAAACAAAAAAGAAAAAAATGATGGAAGCTGTTAAAGGATCTGCTTCATCAAAGGCAATGAGAGTCACAAAAATTTGAGAAGGTCCTATATCAGACATTGAGAAAGTGCTAATGACCTGGATTGAAGACCAGACAAGGAGGTGTTTTCCTCACAGCACCATGACAATCATAACTAAAACAAAAAGGGTGTTTGCAATGGTAATAGAAAGCTGGACCTGACTATGATGTTGATTTGACTGCTAGCTCTGGGTGGTTAAGTGATTTAAGAATCATTGTTCATTACATAATGTGAAAGTGAGTGGTGAATCCCCAGTGTTGATATGAAGGTATGTGAAGAATCTTTGGAGATGCTAGATAAGCTGATTGTAGAGAAAATTACTTACCAGAGCAAATACTCAGTGTGGATGAAAACTCCCCATTTTGTAAATGGATGTCTAAATAGACTTTCATCAATAGGAAGCAAATCAAAGCCAGGTTTCAAGGCTTTTGAGGATAGGCTAATGCTCTCTTTTGGCAGCAGGGTTCCTGGCTATGAATTGAAACCCTTTATGATGTGGTACAGTGAGAACCCTGGGGCCTTTGAGCACACCACTAAACACATGCTGCCAGTGTTCTGAGGGAGCAATAAGAAGTCATGAATGACCCTGCACCTCTTCCAAGCTACCCTCCAGAATTGCTAGTCAGTATAATGGAAAAGTACTCTTTGGAGAATAACATACCTTTCAAGATTTTGCTTATTGCTGAAAATGCTCCCAGAAACCATCTTTTTTATTGCTGATCTTCACCCAGATCTCAAAGTGGTGTTTCTCCCTAAATACTACCTCTTTGATCCGACAATTGGATCAAGGACTTATATTAGCTTTGAAGGCCCATTACCTGGGGAGGACCTTTGCCCAGGATCTGGCTGTAATGAGGGAAGACACTGATATTATTCTGAAAGGATTAAAACATCTATAACTGCATCAGGAAACTTGCATAGGCTTGAGGAGTAGG
>PVKE010020462.1:0-19594 GCA_004027555.1 Craseonycteris thonglongyai | reverse complement strand
GATATCATAATATTATTGAAAACATGGATATTAAAGTGAACATACGATGCTAAGGAGGGCAAAAGTTGGTCAATTATTATTTCCCTATAGTAAGACACCAATAAATAATACCCTAAAATGAACAATCATGAAAGAGCAAAAAAAGCCATATTATTTTTATTTTTTTTCCTAAGAATATGGAAATAAACACCAAAATAATTACTGAAAAGTGTTGAAACTAGTTACATCTTGAAAATAAAAGATTAAAAATAGGTGAAGTTTTTGTGAGGAGTATAAAGAATTAGGATTCTCTAACTGGAAACAGAAAATAGAGGTAGATGAGCCTTAGATTTTCTTGTTGAAGAAATATCTATAGTCATTAGTAAAATACAGAATAAAATTTTCTCTTTAAAAAAAGTCTCCAATTCATTGTCAGCAACAACCACAAATTAAGATCTGTAAATAGTCCTTATAACAAAAATATCAGCAAGAACTGCAGAAGGTAAGCAACTATGAGAATCAGAAAAAACAAACAACAAAATTAGACTTCCAAGCACTGTTGATATCTGAAATTAGAACATAAAACAGCTATGTATAAAATGTTTAAAGTACAAAAGTATGAAATTTTGAAGAGCAAACAATGAAAAAGTATCAGCAAGAAACATATTTTAAAGAAAATAGAAATTAGAGAAATAACAGCTTTAATCGTTAAAAGTAAAAATACTCATTGGGCAGAATAAATGACAGATGAAATGCAGCTGAAGAAAAAATTAGTGAAATGGAAGGAACACAAAATAGTTTAAAATGCATCTAAGATACAAGAAACTAAAAAAACATATTTAAATGTGATTAAAAGATATGAGGACTAATAAGAAAATCAAACATATGTCTAATTAGATTTCAGAGAAAGACACTAAGGAATGGGGAAAAGGTAGTACTGTTAACAAGATAACAGCTGAGAATTTTGTAAAATTATCAAAAGGCAGTAAACCTCACACCCAAGAAACCCAATGAATCCAAACTGAGTAAGTAAAAATACAACCACATTAAACAAACAAAAAAGAAGCTACAAAACTCTTAAGAGAAAAGGATCAGTAAAGCACCACAAATGCAAGGGAAAAGAAAAGATCCCCTGGGGGGGAAAAAAAGAAGCAAATAAATTGATAATCAACTTCTTACCAAATAGTCAATGACATTCATCATAATGTTTTTAATTCAAAATTTACACATATGCATGTTACATACATTCTTCCGAATATATTGTTATATTTAAAAGATAATAATTTAAGAATATAAACTGATTTTTTTTTAATTGTTAAATTTATTGGGGTGACATTAATTGATATCAATTACATTGTTTCCAGGTGTACAATTCTACATTACATTGCCTATACATCGCGTTATGTGCTCACCACCCAGAATCAGCTCTCTTTCCATCACCATGTGTTTGATTCCCCCTCCCTACGCCCCCCACCCATCTCTCCCACCCACCTCTCCCCTTACCCTCAGGTAACCACTAAACTATTGACTGTGTCCATGAGTCTTTGTTTCTGTATTCCTTTCAGTTTTATATTCCACCTGTAAGAGAGATCATGTTTCTTGATTCTTTCATTCTGACTTATTTTGCTTAATAGGACCTTTTCAAGGGCCATCCATGTTGTCACAAATTGCTATATTTCATATTTTCTTATTGCTGTGTAGTATTCCACTGTATAAATGTAAATGTACCACAATTCCTTTATCCAGTCATCTATCAGAGGACACTTTGGTTGATTCCATGACTTCGCCACCATGAACAATGCTACGATGAACACTAGGGTACATATATCTTTGTGGATTAAGGTTTTCAGGTTATTTGGGTAGATACTCAGGATAGGGATTGCTGGGTCATATGGCAATTCCATTCGTAATTTTTTGAGGAATCTCCATACAGCCTTCCATAGTGGTTGTACCAGTTTACATTCCCACCAGCAGTGTATGAGAATACTCAGTATTATAGAGTTCATTTTAGCCACTGACTCAATTCATTTTTCTCAGTGAGAATCTCATCAGTTAATAAAAGGATGGTAAAAAAGGTTATGAATGCTTTCCGAAACTGCAAAATGTGTGAAGCAGTGACACATTCTACAGATTTACAACATGAAGGACCCATGTGTGTTCCTTGGTCATGAATTCAAAGTGAATAAACTCATCCTGGATGTGTGTTTTTATCCAATCCAGTGCAGACACAGAGAAAGTAGAACTGGATTTCTTTTATTTTTCCTGCTGTTGCTTTTCTTAGTTTCCTCTATATCAAACAGTTACTCAATCAATTTTATCAGATACTAATAATTGTTCTCCTTCTATCTGATTCATGTGTCTTATTTCTCACTTGGCACAGAATGGACAAATAAGATGTAACGGTAACCTCAAGTCATAAGGGTCAGTAATTAATACTTCATAGTGTTTCAAAGTTTTGTTCTCCAACTTTAAAATTATGACATAAAACCTTAATACTATAAAGGTAATTACAGACATCTTTGACAATAAAAAACTTAGAACCTTTAAATGCTAAAAGATACTATAAACAAAATTAAAGACAAAAGTCAGGCTAGAAGAAAATATTAGAAAAATATATAACAAAGATACTATTCATACTAGTCAATACGGGAAGACTTCCTAATAATTACTAAGAAAAAAATATAAACCAAACAGAAAAATGGGCAACAAATATAGGCAAATCACAAAACAAATAAAACTGGAATTCATTAATGCTTAACATCACTAAAAGCAAAAGAACTTCAAGGTAAAACATTTAAGATAACTCTTCAATCACAGATTAACAAAAATTTAAGTAAATGAAACTCTAATACTGATAAGTATATGAAGAATAAAGCACTCACATGTTCTGCTGGGAAAAAAATGGATATTGGTAGGGCATTTTGGAATTATCTATAAAAATTTTAAAACTACATACTCACTGGTCCAGCTATTTTAGTTCTTGAAATCTATAAAAACTAAAGATGCTCTTGGAATCCTACAAGAACTAAAGATTTAAGATGCTCTTAAAGCCATATGCAGAAAGATGTTCATTTGTAGTTTTACAATAACAAAAGTAAGTAAATAACATCAACATCTAGAGTCAAATAATGATAATTTGTTTAGTGAAATACCATTCAGCTATTAAATGATGAAGCAGGAGTGTATGTAATGACACAAAAATAAGTGAACAATGATATATTTAAACTGAAAAACGAAAAGTTCAGGCACAAGTGTATTGCACAAAAATTTCAGGTATTGCACATACGTATATGTTTGTGTAATAAAACATAAAATATGCTAATACAGTTGATTCTCTGTTAAGCAGAACTCAAGCAGCCAGCACTCTGCAAACTCAAGCAACAGACACTCTGCTGGTAGCTAAGATCAGAAAACTATATCAGCATTTTTTCTGATCAATTTTGGATTTCAATAAAAGCCTTGGTTCATATAAGAAACAAAGGCAAAATCTTTCACAGATCTTCAATTTGCCACTGTTCTTCAATCAGGATTTTCATTTCCAGAATCCCCATCCCAGTAATCTTGCACCAAATAGTACGAACAAATATAGAATCCTATAACCAAAACATAATTCTTAAAACTACGGTAATTCTTCAACTTAAATTGAATTTTGTTCTAGACAATTTAATATAATAAAAATATAATTATAAATCAACATATGTAATCATCATAAAATTTATTACCAATTGACTCATGCACCTGAGTAAAATCTTTTCTACTGTCCAATACTGTGATAGTTTTATGCATTTCAAATATTTATCTATTTTAAAAATAAGCCCAAAATTTCAACATATATTTTTAAACAATATAAAATAATTACCTTCTGAACTAATGATGCATAAAATTTGAATTAATAAACAGTAACTTGGAACAAAGCAGTATTTAGTTCAGTTTAAGTAATTTAAAACCAAATAATGATAATTTCTGATCATGAAATTCTAAAAAATGTACCGTATCTTGTACTGATTTAACATTTTAATTTTGCTGTCTATATGAAGTTCTCCACATCTGGCTTAAATTTTAAGCACACAGAGTGAAGAACCATATGCATGTATTTCTTTCTAAAAATTCTAATAATAGGCTTAATAAACCATTTTTATTATAATGCTTCTTAAAAATGAACCAGAAGAAGAATCTTCAGGCACCTATAGTAGACAGTATCTGTAGTTTTTAATTCCATATACCAGTAAAGGTTGGAGAGGACTCTATCAAAATCATAATATTCAATACACTAACTAGAAGACAGAGTACATATTTTGATTTAATTATGAAATCTAGAATACTAAAATTTTTATTAATAGTAATAAATCTTAACTTGGAAATTAAAAAGCAATACTTTTTTGATCATGACCAGACACGTATGGATTTTCTGATACTGAACATCATTAATTCTCATTTCATCTAGGATCTCATGGCATAAATCAGAGGACAGATTTCTTGCATTCCTAAGTCAGGATAGTGCCTTTAATTCTATTAATATCAGTGATCCTTCCCCCCAACCAATTGATTTCTTTCAATTTTTCAGAAGTTGAGTCAGCTTTTTAAATATAAAAACCCTTGGATCACCATGTACTAGACATAAGCAAAAAAGAACTCAACAAATTGCTTTCCTGAATGTATCAAACTAATACCTTCCCCCTCAAAAATCCCCAATATATATATGTTTTCCTTTTTTTTTTTATATCTTTTTATATTTATAGAGAGTAATTATTTTATCTTCAGTGCATATTTATTTCTATTTTACTTTTGACAGATAGAGAGAGACAGAGACAGAGACAGCTAGAGAACCGAACTGTGGGAACTCCCCAGTTCAGCATGTGGGTCCTGCCTGGGCCGGAGCCGGGATTCGATCCTCGGTCCTCGTGGCCTCAAAGCGAGTGCTCAACCCGCTGAGCCGTCCCGGCTTTCCCCATATATGTTTTTCACAAAGTAACCTGAAACTAAAATGATTTTCTTCCCCTAATCTGGCTTACCTTTGGAAAAAATCTTGATGATGGAGGCAAAAAATAAATTTGCATGTTTAATTTAACCTATCCATTATTGTTTAAAAATACTTCCTGAAGCACCTGATGGTTATCTAGACTTACAGTCTATTTATACTACATAGAATACCATAAAGAACAGCATGTATCCAAAACATACAAATGCTTTATTACACCAAGGCAAGCTAATAAATTTTACGCCCACTGTAATATATTTGTTACATTAGCCATACCTGGATATAACTGGTTCTATGTAGACTCATGTATCTCCCCCCTCCTTCATTCTTGACCTTGCACACACAAATGTTTACATTTTCCTCCAATGCATATAGAAATGGAGATGATTCAGGTGTTCAGTTCAAACAGTGTGCTGTTACTGAATTCATAACAGCAGAAAAAGTTCCTCTACTGTTACAGAAATTTTTGAAACAGATGGTAAGGACTTCTTAAAGAAGATCATTACAGGTGGCGAAACTTGGGATCATAAAAAGAACAAAAAGGATCACCTCAACTGAAAAAATTCAAAACTCAGGCCTCAGCTGGGAAGATGATCCCTTCGGGTGGTATTCCATGGACTGCCTTTTGTTCCAATCAGGGTCATAATGATAGACCCAAGCTTCATTACCTATAATGATCTTCCTTAAAAAGTCTTCACCTTCTTTTTCAAAAATTTCAGAAAAACTGGAGGAACTTTTCCTGCTGTAAGTAATAACAGCACACTGAAACAACGCCTGAACACTTCCATTTTGATGTGCACTGGGTGAAAAATGTAAGCATCTTTGCGTCAAGGTTAAGAATGATAGAGGGGAGATACCATGTGACTACACAGAACCAGTTATATCCAGATATGTCTAATGTAACAAAAAATATTATAGTGGAGGCAAAATTTATCAGCCCACCCTTGTACCTGACCATGGTTCTAGTTTTCACATCTATCCTCTGTAACACGGGCATATAACACTATAGAATACATGTAAATTTGAAGAGCAAGAAACAGTAAGCCAGTAAAGCCGGGATGGCTTAGTGGGTTAAGTGCTTGCTTTGCAGCCCCAGGGACCGAGGATCGATCCCTGCCCCTGCCCATGCGGATCCATATGCTGAACTAGGGTGTGCTTCCCATATGGGAGGCCCCCAGTTTGGTTCTCACCCTCCCCCTCCAGTTCAACCCCCAGCTTGTGGAGGCATGCTTCCCATGTGGGAGGTCCCTAGCCCAGTTCCAGTCCTGTGCGGCCCCTGCCCACTTGTGTGGAATGAAACCATGTCGAAAACTGATGATGTACAACTATGGAGACTGTTCTGGGCCCTCCCAGTTCTCTCTGTCTCTCTCTGTCTCTGTCTATCTCAGTCTCTGTCAAAAACAATAAAATAAATCTTTTTTTTTCTAAAGAAACAGTAAGCTTTATACAGAATTCTCAAGGTTACAAAGGTTACATACGTATAAAGATTAGCTGACAAAATTGGAGACTTTAAAAGTCAAATAACTCTTATTTCTCAGCAACATTCCAGTATTAAATCAGATTCATGGTTGCAACTGTTAAAGAGTCAAGTCATTACCATTCTTAGACTTCAAATTGGATTATAGCCTTCTGGAACATCAAAAAATAATATGGAGCTAGTATATAAAATAAACAAAAAGTTAATGAATAACTGCTATAGCTATTAAACCAATCACAATTATAAAAAATATCAATTTCATACTACTTTATTAATTTAAAAATAACAATGGAGCTGTGAGTGCCATGTGAATCAAAACTATTTTAATGTTTGTGAAATTTCTTGAATTCTAAAACCCCTAGGCATACAATTTAAAAGGTTAAATTCAAATACTAACAAGGATATGGTATAATTCACAGTGTAACTAACAGAGGCTTCAGTCCACAGACTGTGTGGTAATAGTATTAAAAATTTTAATAAGTAATTTGGAACACACCAAACCATTTATTAACAAATGTCTATGGCTGCTTTTGCACTAAAACAAGAGAACTGAGTGGTTGTTACAGAGATTACATGGTCAACAAGTCTAAAATAAGTACTTTTCTGGCCCCTTAAGACTGTTTGCTGCCCCTTGGTAACCCACTGCTGCTTGAAATTTAAATTAATGTAACAGTTTTGCATGTGAATGTGGTGAAAGAAAGTTAATAACTTTTAACTAATCAATTCTGTTTCCTGAATTCTGTGCTAAGGGAATACAGGTATTGCTTAATATTAGAATTTCAGGAGAAGCCAGGATGGCTCAGTGGGTTAAGTGCTTGCTTTTCAGCCTCAGGGTCCAAGGATCGAGTCCCGACCCTGGCCTGTGCAGACCCAACATGAGGCCCCAGTTTGGTTCTCACAGGAGTGAGCTTCCCATGTGGGAGGCTCCCAGTTCAGCCCCCAGTTCACGGAGGCGTGTCTTCCACCTGGGAGGCCTCTAGCCCAGTTCCTGCCCTGCATGGCCCCTACCCACTTGTATGGAACAAAACCATGTCAAAAACTGATAACATACAACTATGGAGACTGCTCTGCGTTCTCTATAGCTGGGTTCTCCTTTGTCTCTGTCAAAACAATAAAATAAATCTTTTAAAAAAATGGAATTTCACATACAGTTATTTATGATAGAAAATATTTGAAATGATGTAGACCTCTAAAATTGAGGAATGGTTAAGCAAACTGTGTGTATACAGATACCAAAATAGTTGAATTTCTTAAAATGATAATACTAGTAATCTTAAAATGATGGTTATGTAGACTATCTGAAAATGGGAAAATTCTTATGACAAAGAGAAATTTTAAATATAATTTAATACAAGAAAAAAGTAATAGGGAAAAAACTAGAAGGATACATGTAAAAAAAAATTCAGAGGTTTGTTTTGTATGATGGGTTAATTTTTTAAATCTGCTTTCTGGACTTTGTAACTCCCCAAATTCCAGTTACTGAAAATATAATTACTTTTACAATAAAAACTTAAAACAATTTATGTAAACACCTAAAAATTTTCACGTGGTTTAGATGACAAACCTGGTATGTTACTCCTCGGCTTAAGCACTGTCTTACCAAACCCCTTTGCATTAAATCTGAACTTCTTTACATAGACCATAGAGCCATACCTTATCTGGCTCTCACTTCTCCCTGGTGACTATACTTTAGCTACCCTTGAACATACCAAATTCTTCACTGTCCTTTCAGTCACCTCTCTTATTCCTCACAGAGGTCTGACTCTGACTATCCTCTCAAATTAGTTTTCACTCTATTTTTTTTTTAAGATTTATTTTTATTGCTTTTGACAGAGAGATACAGAGACAGAAACAGAGAGAAGGGGGAGGGCCCAGAAAAGTCTCCATAGTTGCACATCATCGGTTTTTCCACATAGTTTCATTCCACAGGTGGGAGTGGGGCTGCACAGGGTAGGAACTGGGCTAGGGTCTCACCCCAGTGAAAACTGAACTGGGGGCACTCCCCAGTTCAGCATATGGGTCCACATGGTCCGGGGCCATTATTTGATCCTCGGTCCCCAGGGCTTTAGAGTGAGTGCTTAACCCACTGAGCCATCCCGGCTTCCCTCACTCTATTTTTTAATCATAGTATTTTTATTTTTTATTATTTAACATTTATAATTATACAATATTTTGTCTATTTAATATCTATCTACTCAAATGGAACCATCTCTACTGCTTACATATACCCAATGCCAATCAGTGTTTGGTACATAAAAAAATACTAAATATAATGAATGAATATATGAATAAACTATTACTTTTATCTTTAATCTTTCAGGCACTTATAAAAACAAGCTTGTCCAGCTCATGGCCTACATGTGGCCCATTATGACTTTGAATGCAGCCCAACACAAATTTGTAAACTTTCTTAAAACATTATAAGATTTTTTTTGTGACTTTTTAAAAGTTCATCTGCTGTTGTTAGTATATTTTATGTGTGGTCCAAGATGATTCTTCTTCTTCCAATATGGCCCAAGGAAGCCAAAAGATGGGACACCCACTGTATAAAATATAGCTTTGCTTTATACAGAAAAGTTTTTTTTGAAAATATGCTCCAAATCAAAGAATATTCCAAATACTATTCAATATAACACACATTTTGATTACTGGGGACAAACAGATGTTTCCTGGCCTGGTTTCCAATATTCTAATATGATACTATTTCACATATGCTGTTTGTTATATAAATAATATATGAGAAGTAATGATATTTTTATAATCAACAAATAAGTAGAAAGACAATTTTTAATTAATATTAACATTTTTATATAGATGAGATTCGTAATATTTAAGGACAGAAAGCCCAGTTATTTCCACACATACATCTATACTGTAGCCACATGAAGCTGGTCTCCTGGAACAAATTATATTTTCTGAAAACAACTGGCATCATCTTTTATATGCACAGGTTTTATGTCTTATGATGAGCCTTTTCCTGTGTCACTTTTAGTGACTGCTCTCTAGCTCTCCATTTTTACTGTCTCCGATCCTCTAAGTCTCCTGCTGAGCCTGGACTCTCTTATTCCAGCGGCTACAGTGCTGAACAGGTCTACCGACTCCACAGAGGGCAGAGTGACAAAGTCTAGACTTGAGCCCATCCACCATGTCTCCTATCCCTGCCCAGGGGCCCCATACCTGACTCCTATACATGGGAACAGTGCAGTACCTCACTCAGTGTCCACAAGTACTTATTCAAGCTGCAAGAGCAGCAAAGTTAATGCCTGAAGAGTTGAATCTTGCCCAATGAAATATGCAAGCTGGTGGATAAAAACCTTCCCAGAAATAACTATTCTGGGAAGTAGTGGTGGCCAACTAGACAATACATCTCCATAAATCCCTCCCTCTTTTCCTGACTTATAACGTTACTCTTAGGACTATAATCCTTAATAACAGTAGCACATAAACCTTTCTGTTAGGCTCTGCTTTCTAAGGAACCAAAGACATTCTTCTTTGTTGCTTTCAGTAAAAGCAAAAGCAATTCCAGTTCTCTTTGCTGAATTATTGCAATCTTCCCCTGAAATTACATACCGTACCATTTAGTGGAATTATCAATCAAGTTGTTCTATACTTTACTGCCCAAAGGATATGCATGTGACTGAAACCAGGCATCTTAAGTTGAACTTAAAATTGTCTACTGAAGTCTATGTCTAATTTTTTTTTACCTTGTGCATATAATCTGGTTAACATAATCTTCACTTCCTCCTTCCCCCCATTTCTTCAATTCTTTAACTGTTATTTATAGACCTAATATGTAAAAGATACAGGGTGGACCCTACCCAAAATAAAATTTATTGATAAAAAGTTGTATATTTATTCTTACATGTTTAAACTGCAGTCACCTTCAAAGTAATCTCTGTTTGATGCAATAAACCCATTAAGACAGTTTTTCCACTGCTCAAAACAGTTTTAGAATTTGTCAAAATGTAGTGCTTCTGCTATTTTTTGTTTTACCTCTTCCATATCAACAAAACATTTCCCTTTGATGACTCTTTTAGCCAGGGGAAAAAAAGGAAAAGGCCCCTTTGGGTGAGATCAGATAAATAGGGTGGGTGGGGCACAGGGGTCAAAAACTGCTGAACACTCAGTAAAGTGTGGGCAGGTGCCTTGTCAGGCCACATGATATTTGTGTAAATCATCCATTATGAAATGGGCAAAAATGGTAGAAGAGTCTACAAAAAATATTCACTGACACTGAAAGTAGCCTCTCACAATGCCAACTGGTACAACGATGCAGATGGGTTCCTAGAACACTCATCTAGCAAGGGAAACCTATACCACAGGGGCCTATCCTCCAAAAGATAATTACATTTTGTTGGGGGGCATTCCCCCCCCACCCTCATATTTTGCTAGGTACTCAAGGTGCAAAGATAAATAAAACAAATAGCATTCTCCAGATGTTCAGGAGTTTTGTGGAGATGGCATAGAAAAGAGAAAGAATAATAATCATAAACAAGAAAAAAGTAACAGCTTTAGAACTATGAAAAAAGTAGGAATACATGTCTCAAAATAAGAGGGAAAACTACAAAGTATATGTGATTTCTAAGCAGCATTCCAAAAAACAGACCATCTTGTGCAAAAACATGCATAAGAGAAAGTACGGTATATTTAAAAACATACAAGTAGTTTTAAAAGGCTGGAGTTGAAGATATGTAGAGCATATAACTAGGTGATGAATGCTCATTTTAAGGAGTTAATATTTTATTCTGAGGATGTTAAATATCACTGAAGACTTTCAAGCTAAAAAAAACAAAATCTCAAATGTGCATTTGAGAAAGATCAAAAAGAATGGAGCATGAACAATAGAGGAGTTGGAGGCAAAATAAGTCAACAACACTATTTAGTACCACTACATTTACAATTTATTAGGCATTCAAGAAATAAACAACAAAACCATAACCTTTGAGAGTTTTTTTTAACTTTATCTCTATTCATATTATTTTCCATCCTCTAATATTACACAATAGGTCCTAACTAGATGCTTATTAGTTATAACAAAGGTTTTTTTTTTAAGTAATAGAACTTTTCCTATTTTTTGAACTCAGAATATAAGACAATACAGTGATCCCTCGTTTTTCGCAGTTAATGGGGACCAGAGCCTTCTGCGAAAGCTGAAAAACCACGAAGTAGGATTTGCCCCTAGGAATTTTCTCATGGGTCGATGTCGCACCGGAAACCAATCACGGCGCCTTTATGAGAGCCCACGGTATGTACTCTGAGTCAACTCATCTCTTTGTGTGACATGCAGGGATCCTTCTCTCGCGCGCATCAACACGAAACAACGCTCCTTTCCGCAATGTGGCTGCCGACATGGTTGTATTTTTTCATTTTTATTTTTTGATGAATATTTTGGGAAAACCCGCGAAGCACTGAAGCCGCAAAACATGAAGCGCGAAGTGGCGAGGGAACACTGTATTTATTTTGAGCTAAAGCCTGAATTTAAATAGTCTGTTTTCATCTGTTTCTTTAAAGAAAATTATCTCAATAGTAATTGGTAAATGGGGCAATGATATCTGCCAATATATAATCAAAATGTATTATGTGTGTGGATTCTGAATCAGTTTTTCTCAGCACTTTTTTAAGCTATCAGCTTTTTCACAAAAAGAGAGCTTTCGCAATATAGTATAATGGTCTTAAGAAAAAGGCTGATGATCCAAGGAAGTATCTTTCTTTCATGCAAGTAGTGACTCATTCAGTGGCTTGCTTCTTCATGTATCACTATACCTTCTATATGTTGATCTATCTGAATACAGATGAAGAAGGCTGATGAAGAGGATGCTAAGACATTTACCCTATGTTTCAGAAAAAAATAGTGAAAAAGTCTATACACTAGTCCATTTTTTTTTTCACTTTGAGGAACCTGATAAATATTAAATGCAAATTCATCAAAGATCTATATCTCAAATAAATCATCAGCTCTAGGATTTAAAGCTCTCTTGCCAAAGATGCTGATTACAAATGCCAGAGGAGATTTAACTGTGCTGGTATTTTTACTAAAACTGTTGCTCTTTTTCTTAATATTCTAGTTATACGGTTCCACATGTTTTAAGAGGTAACTATTTCTAATCCTATTTTCTCTATATTCTCTGTTCATTTTATGCATCAAATGCAAAGCTTTTTGAGAATGCATATATAGCACTGTGGGAGTAATGCTTGTACTACAGAATGCTTTTACAATCTCTTTCTCATGTGCATGTATGTCCCTGTGTGACAGCATATACAGGATCTTCTCAAAAAGTTTCAATAAAATTCTCATTTCAATAACCATGATCTATTAACTTTGAATAACTTATAATCATATATATATATATATATATATATATATATATATACATGCATACATATATATGCACATATATACAGAGAAAGAATATAAGAACACTTATTATGTACCAGACACCATGACTTACCGACCTTAAAGAGTTATCATAAAAAAATTTTACCTATAGCAGTAACTTTAGACATTTAAGGATTTGACAATAAAGACAATAAAGAGATATAATGCCAGGAGAATCCTTGAAAGACCCAATTTTCATTAAATGCCTCTCTTTACTCATAGTACACTATTAATGAAGACTTACTAATTTATATGAGACCATTCTTTCCGTATTTCAGCATCATACAGAAGTCAGTCCTCAGTTATTCAATAATTAATTCAATCAATATTCAATAGGCACCTACTATAATAGGAACAAAAGGTACAAAGACAAATTAAAACAGAACACTATCTTTATCAATACATACTTATTAGAGACACTGGAGTAAATAATAAGAGCAATGTCCTAGACATGTTCTGAGTTTAACAGAAACATAGTGGGGCAATAAGACTTCAGAGTCAAAAGTGTAGGTCTAAATTTGTCCATGACACTGACTGTTCTTGACCACATCCCTTTACTGCAGATTTCTTAAGGGTAAAATGAGACTAATACCACACATTTTAGAGGGTTTTTATAGGATTGAATGAGATATTTATAAAATGTCCGTTATGAAACAGATACTTGTATAAATGTACCACAACTTCTTTACCAGTCATCTATCGAAGAACAAAATAACTCAGCAATAAGAAAAGATGAAATACAGTGGTTTGTGACAACATGGGTGGATCCTGAGAATATCTTTTTTGTTTGTTTTTTATTGTTTTTGACTGAGAGAGAGAAAGAGAGTTACAGAGATAGAGAGAAGGGGGTAGGCCCAGAGCAGTCTCCATAGTTGGACATCATTGGTTTTTCCACATGGCTTCATCCCACAGGTGGGTGCGGGGCTGCGCAGGGCAAAAACTGGGCCGGGCTCTCACCCCAGTCGAGAACCGAACTGGGGGCACTCCCCAGTTCAGCATATGGGTCCACACGGGCCGGGGCTGGTATTCAATCCTCAGTCCCTGGGGCTGCAAAGTGAGTGTTTAACCCACTGAGCCATCCCGGCATCCCCAAAAGAATATCTTATTAAGCAAAATAAGTCAGACTGAAAGAATCAAGAAACATGACCTCACTTATAGGTGAAATATAAAACTAAAAGTAACAAAGAAACAAAAACTCATGGACATAGTCAATAGTTTAGTGGTTACCTGAGGGGGTAAAGGGGAAGGTGGGTGGGAGAGCTGGAGTAGGGAGAGTAGGATGGGGGCATCAAATATATGTGCTAGAAAGAGAGCTGATTCTGGTGGTGAGCATATAACGCAATGTATAGACAATGTAACGTAGAATTGTACACCTGGAAACAATGTAACTGTTATCAACCAATGTCACCCAAATCAATTTAACAATTATTACAAAAATAAATATATAAAATAGAAATTTAAAAAGTAATAGTGCTGCAATCATCACAATTACCATCATCATTATTATATCTTAAGGATAAAACTAAATGAAGAAAGAAGAATAGTTTTGTCTTTAGATTTCCTAGAACTAAATATATGATTTACCAGCACCATAAGTTATGTTGAATTATCTGGCTAAGGTAACGGATCCTACAAAATAGTTCTCCCAAGAAACAGATAAAAGGGGAAAAGACACTCAGTATCCTATGGGGAAAAAGATGCAGTGCAATAGGCCAATTCAAGAAACGAAAATCTAATAAGAGTCAAAATAATAATACAATAGTGATCAAACAGGCCTTTTCAAAAGGTCCTTGAGAACACTGTTGCATATATATACACACACACATACCTAAAGGGAGCCATCACCAATAGCACAGCCTTTCCACCATTTGTGTATCTCTATCCCCGACATGATAGCCAACAGAGTGAATTGCTCTCTATCCCTAACTGCTTCTGAATAGGATAATTCTGCACATTGGGCACCCAGTGAGTAAACACTCATTTATCTAAATAACCTAAGGCTAGGTAAGACTGACAATCCTGGATGGTATTATTCTCCAAAAGCTGTACCACTTAGAGTCAGAGTGCTTTATAGTTGCTCCACAAGTACAATTCTGGTATCGCTCATTTACAGAAGATGCTGTCTTGATGTTCTGCTATGGAGACTGCCTGCTATCCTGCTCTCATGTTTCTATTCTAAGAAAAGGGTGTCAGCACAAAATCAGCACGCTGTTTTTGTATAGGTCACAGACTAAGAAAGGGTTTTATACTTTTTATTAATAAATAGTTGAAAAGATCAAAATAGTAATATTGCATAATATGAACATTATGTGAAATTCAAATATTAATGTCTATAAATAAAGTTTCATTAGAACACAGCCATGCTCATTCATTTACATATTGTGTACGACTGCTTTCCTACTACAAAAGCATAGTTGAGTAATTGAAACAGAAACCTATGGTCCACCAAGTCTAAAGTATTTATTATCTGACCTTTTATAATAAGTTTCCCAACCCTTGATTTGAGACAATGTATGAGAGGTATAGCTCCATATCCTCAATATTAAGAGGCACTGAATACCTACCCATACCTTAAAAATGTAGCAAGTATCTAATGGATTTTCCAATAAGTATTATCTTGATTTTATAGGTAAGAAAACTGAGGGTTAGTGAAAGGTGGTAACTTCCTCAACTGTAGTATAGCTAGGATGCCAATCCCAGATTCATCTCCTCCAAAGCCTGTGGCCATAAACACTATTCCCTAAAATAAAGTACAGAGAATACAAGAATTGAAAGTAGTGATCTCCCTCAAAAGCAAGTAATTGTCCATAGTGATCTAGATAATAATATAATAAATATTCCATAGAAACCAAAACCAATGTCCTTGAGAGGGAGGAGTAATCTATCCAAGAAAACTTTTGAAAGTGACTAAGAAGTAAAATTACATACGAGGTCTGACAATTAAGCTCACGACCTTGCCACAGTGTGCTTACATTGGTAACACTATACAAACACTCATTAAGTTATCATAAACTTGGTATATAAGTGTCTCAAAACTGTGTTTGTGTAGACGTGTGGCAGTGTCTTGTTCAGTGTCATTCCTTATTGTTGCTGAATATTTTTGTGTCACAAGAATGTGACAGCTTGAATCAGAACAACGAACAAACACTAAATTTCTTGTTAAACTTCCCAAGAGTGGAAGTAAAATCAGGGACATGTTAGTCTAAGTTGATGGGGATAATTCCATGAAGAAAACAGCAGTGTACAAATGAATTAAATGTTTTTCTGAGGACAGAGAAAGCAGAATTAATGAAGAAAAGTAGGGGTGCCTAGTAACTAGCAGAAATGATGAAAACACTGCAAAAATTTATCAAATTGTGCATCAAAATAATCAGCTAACTGTGAGAAGCATAGCAGACCAAGTAAACATCAATACAAAAACAATTAGAAAAATATGAACTGAATATCTTGGCATGAGAAAGGTGTGTGCAAAAATGGTCCCAAGGGAGCTCACCAATGAACAAGGGCAAAGAGAGACAAACTTTGCCAAGACCTTATGGAGAGGTAAAACAATGTTTTGGGCCATGTTAGCACTGGTAATGAAACATGGGTGTACCAATATGACCCTAAAACAAAACATCAAAGTACACAATGGAAGTCAGCCAATTCGCCATGACCAAAAACATTCTCAGTCCAACTCAAGAGTCAAAACAACATTGTTAATCCTTTATTGATATCAGAGAGATTGCTCATTGATAGCAGAGAGACTGTTCATTATGAATTAGTACCAACTGGACAAAGAGTCAACAAAGTTGACTATTTGGAAGTGCTAAAAAGGATGTATGAAAAAGTTAAATGAAAACAACCTGAATTTTTTGCTAACAATTCAAGGCTCTTGCATTACAACAATGCACCAGCTCACATAGCATGGTCTGTGAGAAAGTTTTTAGCCAGTAAATAAATAACTTTTATTGAATACCCTCTCTGCTCACCTCATTTGGCCCCCCATGACCTTTTTCTTACCTGAAGATAAAGAAAATACTGAAGGAAGACATTTTGATGACATGCAGGACATCAAGGGTAATAACGGGTGTCTCAAAATTCACGAAAGAAGAAATTTTGTACAAAAATTGCGAATCTTGCTTGAATTTTGGGACACCCTTTACAACAACGGCTCTGATGGCCATTCCAAAAAGAGTTCCAAAACTACCTTGCAAGGTAGACTAGGCACTATTGTTGAGGCATAGCTGCCCAAGGGGGGTACTTCAAAGATGACCATAGTGATAACTTAGCAATGAGGTATGTAGCACATTTCCTAGGACAAGTTCGTGAACTTAATTGTCAGAACTTTTATCAAAAGTGACTCCCACTGTTAGTTCTATTGCTTCTGTCACTGGTACTGCAATGCTCTTAATTTTCCAAGTGATGTAACATTTTTTTTTTTTTTTGCAAACAGATCATACCACAATTGGAATAAATCAATAAAAAACTTTTAATTAGAAAACAATATGCGAGGAGATCAAAGATGGCAGCATGAGAGGAGAACGCCGATAACTGCCTTGGAAGGGCCTTGTGAACAGAGGGGAATCCACAGGGGAAACCCTGAGAAGAAACCTCAACTAAGAGAACCACACAACACAGAACAACACCCAAAGGTTACAGAAAAAAGGGGAGAGCGGGAGAGGAAAGGAAAGCAGCGGTTCGGGGACAGAGACTCGGAGTGCGGCCTGGGGCTGGCAAAAACAAAGGGGGATTGGGGGACTACGGTCAAAGTGGAGCTGGATCGAGGGCAGGCTGGAAGCCGAGACCTAGGGAGCATGGAATCCCCACAAGACTGTGGACAATATAACATCCGAACTCAAGGGACAGCACACAGTGCCCTAATCAGATCACAGAGCCTAAAGTGGAACAGGGACTGTGGAGCAGGGCGGCTGCACTTCCCGGCGGACGGGGTGAGAGCAGGACACCAGCCCACAACAGCTCAGCACCCCTGATTTATGGAGGAGATTGACCGTGAAGGAGCGCCTTCTGAAGACAGGGCTCTTGGAGTGAGGGCTGGGGCTTGAGTGGGCATAGCTGCATTGGACGTGCTTAGAGAGAATCCGGCGGTCTCAACAGAGCCGGGAGCATAAAGCTGCTGCCGTCTGAGCTACGGCCTGTACATACAGGGCTTTGGGCGCCCCGCCCACTGGGCCGCTACAGCACCACTGCGTGCATACACCCGGGCTTTCGGCGCCCTGCCCACCGGGCCGCCGCGACACCACTGCTTGCTTGCCAGTGTGCAATTGGGCTTTTCATGCCCCGCTCACCAGGCCGCTGCGGCACTACTGCCACTGTGCAAGTGCGCAACTGGGATTTTGGCGCCCCGCCCACAGGGCCACAGTGCAACGCTGCGTGCACGCACCCGGGATGTCGGCACCCCGCCCATCCGGCCGCCCCGGCACAGCAGCCTGCTTTCCAGCACGCTACTGGGCTTTTGGCGGTCTGGTGAGCAGCACTGCTGCCTGCTCGCGAGCGCACAACTGGGCTTTTGGTGTCCCGCCCACCGGGCCTCTGGGGCGTTGCAGCCCGCGCGCGCAACTGGGCTGCCGACAGGGTCCCCACGGTGTCATTGCTGGCACGCGGGAATACGCAGCTGACCTTGGCCTCTGCCAAGCCCCAGCCCATCCAAGTGCTGCCCTGCGGGCGTAACTTACAGATACAACTGAAGGAGGGGCAGCCAGGAGGAGGAAAGACCAGAGCTCCTGCGACCCGCCCACACTGAACCACCAGCCCCCCTGCTGAAAGAGGAATCTGCTATTGTGTCTCAGGCCCACCCTAGCTCCTACTCACATGCCCCCACCCCTGGCCACACCTTTACTACCCTGCTATCTAACAGCTAAGACAGCAATCTGAAGTGCCCCAGGACACAGAAGCTGTCTGCTTCCCCCAACCCTCTCCCAAAATCTCCTTCTCCTACAACTGAGCCCAAAAGAAAAAATAAAGAGAAGCCCATCTGATAGGCTAACCCCCAGAGGGAAAACAGACTCATGCATAAAGCAAAAAGAACCACATCAAACACAATGCACACCTCAGAATCCAAAGCCCCTCCAGAAGATCAGGGGCAATCTTTAGTAAAGGGCCTTGCACACTTGGAATCAAATGTAAGTGAAACAGAATTCAGGACTGCATTAATCAAGACACTCAAGAGAGCTCACTCAATGCTGGCAAAGTACCCAGACACAGTTAAATGACATCAACAAGAAATTTTCTGAGCAAAATGATTACTTTCCAACAAAGTTGAGAAGCTAGAGCAGAACCAAAAGGAAATCCTTGAAATAAAAGGCATCATGGGAGAGCTGAAAGAAGAACTGGCCAGCATAGGAAACAGGGCTGACCAGCTAGAGGAAAGGATAAGTGAAATTGAAGATACAAACATGGAAATGTCACAGAGGGAAGAAGAAAGGGAAAGGAAAATCAAGAGAAATGAAAGAGCCCTACAAGAATTTTCTGACTCCATCAGAAAGAACAATATTAGAATAATAGGGGTACCAGAAGGAAGCGAGATGAAATCTTTTCAGAGTCCACTAAAACAAATGGTGGATGAAAATTTCCCTAACCTGTGGAAGGAATTACAGCCCCAAATCCAAGAGAAAAGCAGAAGCCCTAACTACCTAGACCCTAGCAGATCTTCTCCAAGGCACATTGTTCTGAAGATGACAAAAATCAATGACAAAGAAAAAATCCTCAAGGCTGCCAGGGAAAAACAAAACATAACTTTCAAAGGAAAACCTATCAGGCTGTCACCAGACTTCTCAGCAGAAAC
>PVKE010020461.1:0-27466 GCA_004027555.1 Craseonycteris thonglongyai | reverse complement strand
TCTGTGGGCCTGCCTGCCGGGGCGCCGCTTAGCTGTGGTGCAGGCAGGTGGGGCTTGGCAGAGGCTCGGCTGCGGCTGCTCTGCAGGACCGGGATGCACTCTAAGCACGTCTATTGTTGCCCAGCGTGCTCCCTCAGTGTCCACTGAGCCGCTGCCCTCACTCCAAGAGCCCTGTCTTCAAAAGGTGCTCCCTCACAGATAACCTTTGGAGCTCAGCTGTGTCTCCTCTGTGAATCAGGGGTGCCCTGCTCTCACCCCGCCCGCCGGGAAGTGCAGCCGCCCTGCTCCACAGTCCCTGTTCCACTTTAGGCTCCGTGATCTGATTAGGGCACCGCGTGTCGCCCCTTGAGTTGGGATGTTAAATTGTCCACATTCCTGTGGGGCTTCCACGCTCCCTAGGTCTCGGCTTCCAGCCCGCCCTGGGTCTAGCTCCACTTATGCTGTAGTCCCCCAATCCCCCTTTGTTTTTGCCAGCCCCGGGCCGCGCTCCACGCTCCGTTCCTGTCCCCAAACTGCTCCTTCTCCCTCCCTCTCCTGCTCTCCCCTTTTTCCTCTAACCTTTGTGTGTTGTTCTGCGTTGTGTGGTTCTCTCAGTTGAGGGTGCTTCTCAGGGTTTCCCCTGTGGGTTCCTTTTTGTTCATAAGTCCCTTCCCAGGTGGGTGTCTGGGTTCTCCTCTCATGCCGCCATCTTTCTCTCTCCGAAAGTTCAGAAACAAAAGTTTTTAAGTTCTCCAATATACAAAGAGCTTTGCCAAACTCAATTGAACATCTCAGGTGCCAGACAGGCTTAGGTTTTTCAACTTTTCTTAATATTACATTTTAGTTTGTGTTTTTAGCTACAACAGTGAGCTATATTGAAATGGCTATCACGATTTTAAAATTCTTTGTTTTTATTGAGTGGAATTTTCATACCGTTATGCTGCCTTAAAATATTGATGGATATTCTGTAAATGTATGTTACTGAAAAAAGGATTACTTGGGAAGGGGAGAGAAAGCTATTGCTGTAGTTTAAAAAGTTACAATTGTGTTGCTCTTTTAACAATAGAGCCATTACTAGATTTAATGAAGTATTCATTTGGAACGAATGAAAAATGCCTATTTAGAAAAGTTAGCCTTTTGGACTGGTAATTTTCAAAATTTGCTTTGATACATTTTTTTTTTTTTTATGAAACATTCAGGTTTGTTCCTGTTGGTACAATTATTAAGATACAAATTTTTTGTTTGTTTTCACAAATGAAAGTTTGATCTTGTCTTTTTCTATCAAAGTTAATAATTGTTGAGTAGTTTTTCATTCCTCTTAGATCATCAGTATTAGTTCTTTTTTACAGAAGGTTTTAAAATACAGCGGATATGCTAATGTGGTATTAATTTTAGAGAAAAGTAGTTCTAAAATTTAGAGCATGGGGTTTGGTTACTTATTCTACTTCATCTCAATGCTATTTTATGCTGATACTTAAAATAAATGCCACTATGTTAATACTAAAATTTAATTATTTTTTCTTTTTTTAAATTTATTTTTTTATTTGTTAAATTTATTGGGGTAACATTGGTTGGCAAAAATTACATAGATTCCAGGTATACAGTTCTATATTACATTGTCTATGCATTGCATTATGTGCTCACCATAAAAATATTAATTTTAATCAATTTTAATATTATTAAATATTGAAAAGGAGTCATACAGGTGTAAGTGCATGTACTTTGGAAAATATGTTTATTCTTTTAGCGTATTAGTGAGTACACCCTTTTACTATTCCTATTTTTCACAGTGTAAGATTCCCTGAAGCAAGGGTGGGCAAACTGCGGCCCACGGGCCGCATGTGGCCCACTATAGGTTTTTTTGCGGCCCACCAAGACATCAGATTTTTATGATACAATTTATATCTTTTCTGAAATGCAAAGTTAACCAATAAATGCAATCATTTGAAAAGGTGTGGCCCTCCGCTAACCTTAGTTTCCACAAAGCGACCCCGAGCCAAAACAATTGCTCACCCCTAAAATTGTATATAAATATAAACAGTTGATCTATTTATGTAGCAAGAATTCTGTGACTCATTTTTTAAATACTTCATTTAGCTCTTTAATTTCATACTTGTAATACACATTTGTTGAGCATATTATAATTGTGGTGAGTTGTTTTTTAATGCTGACTTTCTAGAACTAAATTTATGTTAAGAGTAAATTTCAGAGATAATATCAGATTACTATTTATTGAGAAATATTGTCACCAACTGTTAGCAAAGCTAATCTTCCTTCCTTTCTTGCAGGCCAGTTTTTCTGTGGAAATAAATATTGTGATACAAAAGAAGGCTTAAAGAGTTGGGAAGTTAATTTTGGTTATATTGAGCATGGTGAAAAGAGAAATGCACTTGTTAAATTAAGTAAGTTGATTTTAGGTGGGATATGGTTCATTTCTTTAAAGTTTACCTAATATTTTAGATTTTAAAATATCTAGACTAATTTAAGATTCATTTAAAAAATGTTAATGTATCTGCCTGTAAGTGCTCTTTTTTTCAGAGCTCCCCAAAGTCACAAAAAATTTTTGAGCTTAAATTTTTATATTCTCAGCATTATGGTGACATTTAGGTGAAACAGTTCTAATGCCAAATGTAAACCAATAATTTGTAAAGTAAAAACCTCTTCCCATTAACTTGAGAAGGTCTCCAAAGTAGAGTGAGATGCAGAGTGTCAGAAAAGTCAATCTAAAATTTCACATAAGCTGATAGCCATATTTGGTGGTGGGGCTAATAAATAAATACACTCTCTTTGTGTCAATAAAGAAAAAATATCAGGAGGGCTAAGTGTTCTTAGTATCAGTCTTGAAAGCTTAGGGTTCTATCCCAGAAGATAGTAGTTTCTCTTCATATGCATGTTTTAGAATCTGTCATTCATTTTTTATTAAGTATTTTTTCTAATCTAGTACAGTTATGTGTCAGATTCTTCTCTCCATCATATTAAACTTTCTCTGGGTCCTAAATAAATGTGCTATTAAAATTTTCTGCCCACTTCAGAAACATATCATGAATTTACCCATATGCTACTTAGCATACAATAGTACAGGCTTGGTGTCTGAGTTCCTCCTTGAAGTGCTCATGAGGAAAAGTCAATTAGTGTGAACTGAGATTAAGGAAAAGAAGAGGGCACACTGAGGAACTTTTTGAAAAACTTTTCATTTGAAAACTATTAGAGTACTTCAGAGGAAATGACTGTACCCACATTGTTACAATGTATTATTGATGTGAGATAATGTTGTCTGTGAAACGGTGTGCTTTTAGAATAAATTGACAGCACATTTTCTAAAGTAATGTGAGAATTTCAGCTCCTCATGCATTCTAGTAATATTTTTATCATATGTGTGCATTTTTTGAAGTGGAGAGAATCAAATTGTTCAGATTCTCTTTTATAATAAAACAATATAAGGAAAAATGAGAATTTATGATATGAAAAGTAGTAGAGTAGCAGTGCAGTTATTAAAATTCATCACTGTCACTTTTCTGTTTTTAGGATTATGCCAAGAATGTTCCTTTAAATTAAATTTCCATCACAGGTAATATTATCTTTTAAAGTGCTATTGTTAATGTTTAGTATTTAGTAGTCTTGGATATAGTCACTTACCTGCACTATGTCTAAACGTAGACTTTAATGGTTGATGGTTTAATTAGTTGATTATATAGAATAACTACCATTACTCTGTGAGGACATAAATGAGGGAACTGGAGGTTCACCATGCCTTACGCCAGCCAAACAGTTATAAATATGAAGGCCTGTGCAGGTTGGTGATAGATGCTAGAATTTTTAGTTTGGAGCCAATATTCAGATACCATAATCTTTTTAGAAACTATATTATAAAACAGATCTTCATAAAGTGATTCTTATATCTCATTTGAACATGTTTTAATTGAAGTTTGTCATTCTTATAAAGGATTATACACCTCTATACTCATTTCAAATGTTAAAATCAGTCTACTATTGAATGAGCTAACATGTGTCTGCATTTGAGTTGGGGGGGTATTTGTGTTCTGCAATGTGCAATAGGTATAAGACCCTTGGGCATTTCTCTCAGCTACTCAATTTACCAGTCATCTTCTTGGGCAAGCTACTTAACCTCTATAAGGCTGAATCTTATGATCTCTAAAAATGAAGATATCAAGGTTACTGTGGGGATTAAAAGAAAGTGCTTGACATAGTGCCTGGCACATGGTAAGTCAAGCATAGTAGAGTCCCTAGCTTTGAAGAAACAAAATCTATGTGACCTGGCATGATTTATGGTGGTCAGGTTTCATGTCCTGAATAACAGTTAAAAAAAAAGTCTTACCATAAGATTCTGCAACTTTATAAAATGTGTAAGTTAGTATATTGATTTTAAATTCAGCTATGTTATAATGTGCTATTAAAAACATATTAAATACTGTATTTTTCTGTGTATAAGACAGTACTTTTGTCTAAAATTGTTAGACCAAAAATTAGGGGTCATCTTATACATGGTGGCCTTATACACAGACAAATATAGTAATTAATAACTTTTTTTAAAAAATTAACAGAAGTTTTTAGATTACTTGAGTAGCCTAAACCCTTATTTCCCCTCTCCATCAGTGATACTAAACAATACCAGGGGTGTTTATTTGTCTGTCCTTGGCTTTCAAGCTTGATTTTAAATTTGAAATGTTTCCTGTGAGAGAAAAAGGTTATTATTATATCTTATATATTACAGTTTTATGTCATTTGGCACAAGTACCTTAATTTGGAAGTCTCTTGAAAGTAATCCTCTCTGTTGTCTCTTCATCTTCCTTCCCAGTCCTAGTTTCAGCATTACCACCTTTTTCTATCTAGTATTTTTTAACCAATTAAAATGGTTCTGATAACCTTTGTAAACATGGCCTAGAAGAGATAAAGCTACAGCAGTAAAAGGGTAAATGATCTAAAATAGGTGTATGAGTTAATAATAAGCCCTTCCACCCTCATTCCATAATATCATTACTACAGTAGACTCTCTGTTAACTGGCACCCATAGGGATTGGTAGATGTGGATAAATGTAAGTAGACTCTGCATTAGCCAGAACTCAAGCAACTGGCACTTAAGCAACCACCAAAATTTTTTTTTGCCCATTGCTTGAGAGTCTTCCAATTGCTTGAGAGTGCAGCTTGCTTGAGCTTTGTTTAACAGAGTCTACTGTATTCCTTTGTTCTTAAGAGAAAATTTTTCTGTTTGCTGGTGGTTTAGAACTGTTGCGGTAGTTTCTTGTATGTATCCTTTTCAAAGTGTAGTTAGATGTGAATTATGTGGAAGGAAGTAAGATTTATTTTTGTAATTTTTAAAATATATATTTTAACATATTTTTAAATTTAAATTTTTAGTTACATTTATGAGATAATGTTAGTTAATAACATTATATAAATTTCAGTTGTACAACTTTATAATACAATATCTGTATGCACTATTGTGTGCTTACCTCCTGAAGTGTAGCCTCTTTCTTTCAGCTGCTTGTACTTGACCCTCTTTGTCCTTTCCCCACCCCTTTCCCCCTCTAGTAACAACCATTCTGTTGTCTGAATCTCTGAATTTGGTTTTTTGTTTGTTCATTTGTTGCTTGTAAAGGACTAAATGATAGAATATAAAAAGGAGGAAATGAGTAAAACTGATTTATATTTACTAAGGTTTATATATACAAAACTTACAAAAATCTTTGTTTCAGTGTTCAGGCTTCATTATCTTACAGAATTGTCTTAATATATTACGTATACTAATCTAAAACAGATTTTACTTAAGTATTCCTTATTATGTAAATTATGTTTTAAAAATAAATATTGTAACTGATTTGGTTTTCTTACTCGTTGGTTGTTTTTTTTTTTTTGTAAGGGTCAGTTGAAAAAATTAACTTTTATTTTATATTGTTCAACATAAAGGAGAAAAGAAGTCAAATCAAAAAAAAGAAAGGATAAAATCAAAAAAGAACATGAAGAGTCATCCCATAAAAAATCCAGATTATCTTCTGCAGAAGAGACCTCTAAGAAAAAGGATAAAGGTAAAAGGAAATTAAGATACAATATCTACTCACATTTCTGAACATGAAGTTCAGTCTGCCACATTTCAAATGTAGAATTTGATTGGTGAACATATTTAGAACTCTGTTTTATAGTAGTTGCATCTGATTGGAGAATTTAGATATGAACTTATACTAACAGGAATTTCAAGAACAAAGTTGGCTTTGATTCATTTTTGGCAGATGGCATAATATTGCAAATAGCCTTCTAATTCTTGGCTTTGTCATTTAAAGACTGTTACCTTGAGGAAGTCACTGAACTTCCTGAGTTTTACTTTCTTCATGTAAGTAGGGGTGACTTGAATACCTGGTATCTATACTGCTTGAGCTTAATGTGGAGAATCAAATAACAATCTAAACGGCATTTTGAACACTGTAAAACAGTACATAATTTATATGTCAGGATAAAATTACAACACTATGATTTCAGTTACCATGGCCTGGGATTTTTTTCACTAGTTTATGAGCTTCTTGAAATGATAGAGATTGATACAAAGTATCCTCAGAACCAAGCATGGTGCTTTTGCACATTTACTTAGTAAATAATTATTCAAATCCATTAGTCAGCCACTTCTTCCTCCATAGTCCTTAAACTTTCTAAGACTTCATTTCTTCATGTGTAAAATGGTCATGATAACAGTACCTAACTCATAGGATTATTCATAAATTGAAATGAGGTAATGCATGTAAGCAGTTTTGTATAGTACTTGCCACATAGTTAGCTATTATGAAGGTTACTGCTAGTTACTTTTTCCATCCATAATAAAGTGGAATCACATTGGCTATAACTTAAGAGTGAATCAGATTTAAATTAAGTAGGTAATTTAGTTAGGTAGATTGAATAGATTCAGATCAATGTTAACATAATACATACTTGGACAAGAGAGGGCTCCCTTGCTCCAGCTATGAAGATCATTAGATAATGTTACATTCTTCTGTACATTTTATTTATTCTTGCATATCATGATGTAGTTAAGCCTTGAGACTTATCCGTTATTACAAATGACAATTACATAAAAGCCCAAGGAGGATAGAAATTCTGTCTGCTGTGTTCATTGATATATGCCCAGCACCCCTTTAGCACATTAGGAATAAATAATAAAGAATTAAGAAAATGAAAGACTTTGAAGATTGTTTCAGGTCCACTTCAGGGATGGAAAACTAAAGCAGAGTAGAGTTAAGGCATCTTTTATTTATTCTTCATTTAGAGTATTTTTTATTGTAGAGAGTACAGGATATAGTTCTTTTTTTCAACTTTCATCAAGCAGAAAATGACAATTTAGCAAACTTAACGGAAAACCATCTGGAATTCTTTAACATCTTATATGAGATCATCTGGGTTGATCTTGATATGATCCTTTCTTGCCAGATCACTTTAATATCGCCCAAACTTGAATAGTAATTAATAAATGCTTAATATCTCACTATAAAGACTCTTTCTCAAAACAATCTACTTTCTTGATTTTCTTTCTTTCTGGACTCCTAATCTTTTTTGACTGTGGTTCCTTCTCAGTCATACGCTTAGATTTTTGGAGTTGCTCGGGCTGTTATGGAACTTACCTTCTCTCTCAGTTCTACACGTATGATCTCATCAACTCACATAGCTTCAGGTTACTGTCACACAAAATGTTAAGTGAGTGGATGGGTGGATTGATGGATGGATGGACAGATGGATGGATGAATAATTGGATGGCTAGAAGGCAGAACAGATGGTTGAAGGGAAAGTGTTAAGAATGGCAGATCTATAGCTTGTCTTTGAGGACCAGTCTGCTTTCACAGTTATGCGCAAAACAAGGTACTTTGATAGACTGTTTTGACAAAGTTCAGGATCTTACCACCCCATTCCCAAACTCAGTTCCTTGGGAAGGCATTTCCTAACACCGTTCACCTCACTTCTCCAGGCAAGGTTAGGTCCCCGTTATACATTTCAGTAGCACCCTGTACTTCTCCGTTGGAAATACATATCACCCTTGGAGTAATTTGCTTACTTTCTGTTAAGGAAGGGACTGTGTGACTTATTTATCTCTTAATTCCTAAGCACAGCGCTTGCTGTACAAATTAGGCATTCAATAAATGTTAGTTGAGTGAGTGAGTGAATCAGTGAATTCAACCATTTTCTCAATGTTGACAGGAACATCAAAAATGTCAACCCTGAAATCATGATTGAAAAGATATTCTGTGTTTTATTTTTTCAAAGTATGGTCCTCTGGCATTATCATCACTGTTAAAAGTGCAGTCTCAGACCCTTCCAGATCTCCCGCATTGCATTTTAATGAGTTCCTGGGACGATTAATATGGACAGTAGGTTTGAGAAGCTCTGTACTTGTTCTACTTTTGCTTCAACACCTCTAGGGAAAAGGAACCTACTACTATCCAAAATACTCCTTTACATTTTAGATAGTTGTAATTGTTAGCAGGTTTCTCTTAACATTTAGCCCAAATCAGCAACTTCTTCCCTTCAGTTCCAGTTATGTCCTTAGGGTTCCACAGTAAGCCTAATCTCTTTACCTATAGACATTTGGAAGCAGGTATCATTTTCCTCATATGACAGAAGAATACATTTCTTTTGCCATCTGAAATTTAGCTATGTTTTTATGTGCTGTCTAATGTCTAGGAAATAGGGAGGAATTAACATAAAGTAGTGGCTGCAGTCCAGGCCGTGGCTTTTTTTTTTACCCTATAGTTCTTGCGCCCTCTTTGTCTAGCTTTAAAAGGGGCCATTCATGCGACAGCTTTGGTTTATGAGATCTTCTATCCAGGGAGGTTGGAGGAATTGTTACTCTCCATCTATTATCTGTCTTTTTTTGATTTAGCAGCCTTCAGAAATATTTCCCCTGGGGAAACTGGGATGGCTCAGTGCGTTGAGCACTCATTTGCAGCCCTGGGGACCAAGGATCAAATCCCGGCCCATGTGGACCTATAAGCTGAACTGGGGTGTGGCCTCCAGCTCAGTTCTCACCGGGGCATGCTTCCCATGGGGGAGGCCCCTGGCCTGTTCCTGCCCTGTGCAGCCCCTTCTGACCTGTGTGGAATGAAACTGTTGAAAACTGATGATATACAACAATGGAGACTACTCTGGGTCCTCTCCCTTCTCTGTCTCTCTCTGTCTCTCTCTGTCTGTCTCTCTGTCAAAAACAATAAAATAAATCTTTAAAATATATTTAAAAAGAAAAAAAAGCAAAGAATCTTTTTAAAAAATAAATATTTCCCCTGATGTCTTATTGCAGGAGACTATATAGTGATGGTTTCTAAAGATTACATTAATAGAGCTTCATTACTTTTCTCTTTCCATTTCCTTCACGGGGATAATCATTTCCAACAATACATAGCAACAAGAGGTATGAAGGCCTATTTAATGTAGAAAAAGAAAATGCCTTTTCCAATTCCAATTTTTCATTATTAAAAAAGTCTTTTGGACACAGTTCTTGACTTGTTTATATTCATGCTTTCATTTACTCTTTATTTTCCCTTCCACTGTCCTCCCTCCAGCCCTCTTGATCCTCTTTCATCTCCAAGAAATAGCCCTAAGTTTACTCTTCTTCTCAGGCAGGTCAGACTTCTAGTAGTAGGGAACAGAGAATATTGTACCCAAACTGAAGAACCTCTAGTATAGTTTGGTGTTTAAAGAAACAAATTATCCACCTCAGGGTGACCTATCTATTTGGCAGCCAGAAAGCCATCTACCATATCGAGTAGGAGACTAGTACCATGTTATGGTATGCAAGTCCAGATGTCCTCTCAGTTGGTCATTGATCCATTTTACATGGTCTTGATGATTTCAGAACTCAGTTTAGCTAGTTCTAGCTTTCATTTCCATTTGGATTATATTCAGTTACCCTTTTATCCCCATTGAATGTGGGGTTATTAAAACCAAATCCTTGAAAAAACCTAATTTCTATAGACAAAAATAATTTTAACTTGCATTTATTGTCTACTTTGTTGGCCAAAATGGCAAGTGGTTTACTTGTGTTATTTAATTTAATCTTAATCATGGCATATAATAACCCATTTTGCGGACAAGAGAACTAAGACCCAGAGAATTTATAGGCATATCTCAGAGATATTGCATGTTTGGTTCCAGACCACCACAGTGAAGCAAGTATCGCAATAAAGTGAGGTATGCCTCATTAGTCTTTTTGCTGGTGGAGAGTCTTGTCTTCAATTTGTAAAAAATAAAATGCTACATTTGTGAAGGTCAATAAAGCAAACCTCAGTAAACTGAGATTTGTCTGCATATAAATTGCCTATGATCAGATCAAGTAGTTGGGTAATGGCAGAGCTGGGATTAAACCCAGGTATACGTATAGCTCCAAAGCCTTTGCCTTTTTACCTGTATCATCAGTAACTACCTCAGGGAATCAAATGTAAGTCCACTGTTTATACCCCAGTTTTGGTAGCTACGTTATATAAATCCACATTAAATGATAGTCTCTGTCTGTCTCAGTTCTATCTGTAAAATGGTCACAAAGAGACTTACTTTGTTGGATTAGTATCAGTCAAATGAGATAATATACTTGTAAAGCATGTATCTGATACAAAGTAAGTTCTTGATAACCTGTAGCTCTAATTGTTATATCAGAAAAAAAAAAAAAAAGACTGGACATTAAACAAATTCTGTGTTTGTTCTTTAGAATTGGTCAGATCAAAAATTAAGTCTGTAAAAGTCTGACCTGTCAATTTATTGTCATAATTGGAACGTGCCATTTCTTTGGTAAACTGAACTATTTAGATATATTATATCCAGGAAAATCAAGATAATAGACCTGCTTTTATTATTCCAAGCATGTAGAGAAAATTGTATGCAGTTTGTATCACATTCTAAAAGGAACATTGAAAACTTAAAGCAGATCAAGAATAGATTGAATAACCAAGGTATTAGCAGAACTTGAAATTGTATCATAGAAATAAGGTGGAAGGAACTGTCCATGTTTAATCTGGGGAAAAGTTAAGAGGCGGGAGGGGAGGGGTGTAAGGACGGTTAAGGAGCAATTAGCGGGCCATTGTCAGTGTCCTTTCACTGGCGGTTTCCCAAATAACTTTGAGTCAAAATTATCAATATACCATTATGGCGTATCTTGGGGCAACCTGCCCTGGACCCTGGCAGGTGACTGGCAAGAAAAACAGCCTGTGGATAAAAATTGCCTGAGACAGATTTTTGCTTTAATTTAAAGAAAACCTTATAAACTAAAACCATCAGAAGAAAAGAATGGGGGAATGGACTTCTATAGGAAGTAGTGAGGTGTTGAAGCATAGATTGCATAGCTACTTGTTACTGCAGGTGTTGCAGTAAGAGATTCATTCATTGGATAAGCATTAGATTAAAAACCTCAGTGATCCCCTTCCAACACAGAAAATCAACAACTTGAAATATGATCTTCACTTGCCAGTAATTACTGCATAGCTTTGAAACTGATACAAGAGCATCATTTTGTATTGCCTATTCTACTAATTGTTATTTATTTATCAGCACACTTCCCACCTCTGGCAGGTGTGGCAGTTATCATAAGAATGATTTGTAGTTATTGTCACCTTCAGAGAATTAGAATATTATAGATTCATAGGGTTGTAAGGGACCTTAAAGGTCATGTAGTCCAATCTTGTAGAATTGATTCTCTAAGGATATTTGGTCACTTTTCAGCATGTGCTCTTTCAAAGAGAGTTATTTTATAATGTTATTATAAACTAATCTGATGTTTTAGGAAAACTTGATTGTCTAGTATCGGAAAACTAGTGTAAGAAAACTGGCATATGGGAAGTACCCCTGAGAGAAAACAAGAGAGCAGATGATTGTAGGCCTTTTGAAATTAGTTCACTTTCGAAGACATTGTAGGTTTTGTTCTCTGACATCATTAACAGGGTGACACCACAGTGATAACTTAGTAGGCCTAATTAGTTTTTCTGTGCCTTTCTTTTAAATAAAAATAACAGAAGATTTAATTCTTACATTCAATTTGGGACACTGGCTGTCATTGAGCAGGATCTTGTTTTCAAGGCTTTCCAATTTTACCATCTTTGTATCAAGATCATTAGCAATACACCTTCCCCACCCCTGTTTTGGACATTTTTGTTAGCATTTGTGCCATAATAGAATCATTTGGGTCCAAAGTTCAGACATGCATGTTGATTCAAGTATCTAAGTCCAACAGGTAAAAGGCTAGAACCACTGGGGCAAATCAGTGCTGTTTTATTTTTGTGTTGTGTTTAACCAAGGGACATTCTGTATTGACATTCTGCATTGACAGGCCAAATTTATGTCAGTTCTTTTTTAGACTAATGGTCATTATTGGAGAGGAATTACTTGCTAATGTAATTACTTTGTGGCATTTAATTTTATTGTCTCATAATCCCCTTTTTAGTAGTTGATAATTTTTAGTTGACTAATTTATAGAATGAGTCATTGGAAACATATCTATTTTGTTATATTTTTAAAACTATATATATTTTTACTGATTTTTAAAGATAATACGTGATTATTGTTTAAAATACAAAAAAATTTGGAAATGCTTAAAGTAGAAAGTAAAAGTATCCTAGGCCCACAAGTAATATAATCACTATTAAGTTTGTTTGGTCCTTACAAACTTATTATACACACACATATACTACATATATAATACTATATATATTATATGTCTCTATATAGGTATATGTAATGTCTTAACCATAAATCAGATTATATTAGCATGCTTTCTGTAACTTTTTAAAAATTTGATATAATGCAGGTATTTTTTCCATGGTAATACATATAGATAGGCTAAGGTTTTTTTTTTAAAACAGCTATGTAGTATTTAACTAATTCTTAAGCCCTAATGGGTAGGAATTTAGCATGTTTTCTTTTGTTGTTGTTATTATATAGTGAACATCTTTTTACATGTATCTGAGGTACTTTGTACATATAAATTTATCTGAGGTGCTTATTTTAAGTAAATAATTAAATTCCTAAAAACAACATTGCTGGTCAAAGAGTATGTACATTCTAAACTCATATATATTGCCAGATTTACCTTAAGAAAAAGTTGACAGAATTCTTACTCCTAATAAAATCTGTTTCTTCACTGAAACAGGCCTCATCTAATTAATGTAATCAATTAAAAAATTTTTTTAATATCTGACAAATTTTTTTCATGACTAACTCTTCATACTGCTTCAATTCTTAAGGTCTTGATCCTAATGTAAATATGCTCTCTACAAAAAATTTAACCTGCATGTCTATTGTATGACCAATAAAAATAAACTAAATCAAAGACAACCACATACATTATAAGAGATTATTCCTTTATAAGAGTTGTTATTGGAATTGCTACTTTACCGTAATTCAGTGTAACTTAGAGAAATTTTCCTTGAGACTAAATCCTTGGTTCCTTTTGTCTAGACTCTTTGGTATATCTTAGCTTTTTATTTACTTTTAAAAAGAATTTATTGGTCTGGAAGAGTGAATTAAATTTCCAGAGAGCCATAAAAGTTGAAGCTAAACTGCAGTTAAATCTACAGTTAATTTAATTGCATTGGTGGGTCATTCAAAATGTGTTTTAACTATACTCACATTTTTAAAAACAAAAATTTCTTTTAAATGAACAGGAAATGCTGATGAGGAAGAAAGTACTTCAGAATCTGAACTTTGGAAAGGCCCACTACCAGAGACTGATGAAAAATCACAGTAAGTCCTCATATGAGTAGATGATACATACCCTTTACATCAGTTCAGGGAGCTGTGACCAGAGCCATTCTTGATAACAGTTAATGAAAAAATTATCATCATGAATGTCTGTTTATAAAGTTATAAAGTCAATCAAAAAGTAAAGAGAAGCAATGACATTTTATAAAATACTTTAAAATAAAATCTTAGGTAATAATTACGTTTAGGGAGAGGTTCCAACATACAAAACATTTTAATTTTAATCCATCTGGATATAGTTGTGATCATTCTAGAAACTAAAAAAAATATGTTGATATATAGAAGAATCAGCAGATAACAAGGGCTGTCTAGGAAAAAAATCCAGCCATTGTCAATATAATGAGAATGATTTCATGGCTGGATACTTCCAGACAGCCCTTGTATGATGAATTAAAATATTTTTACTAATGTCATATAATGTATCACCTAGCAATTTTTTCTCCTGATTGTTGATTTAATCAACATGTATACTCTTTCTTTTAAACAGGGAAGAAGAATTTGATGAGTATTTTCAAGATTTATTTTTGTGACATGGAAGAGAGGAGCCTACATTCCTTAATGTGAAAGTACACTTTGAAACTCTTCAAAAAGTTTTATCTAGGGCAGCGTTGGTGGTATAGTGAGCGTAGCTGCCTTCCAAAAAGTTTTATCTACGAGTTGCAGCTTGAGTAGGTTTGTCTTTGGAAATAAAAGTTTAGCAGCTCTCAAGACATCAGATGCTTTGGAAATTCATTAGTTCTGTTTAGAACACTTTCTCCTATCCTTTATATGTCTCTTTAGTTACTTATCTACAACTCTGTTGCATTTGTAGCTCCTAGAGGATGAAGCTAGTACACTGTACAGAGATTGCATTGTTCCTTTATTTTGTAGATATTTTTTTTTCACTGATTCATATTTATATTCCCTTGCCTCAGATAAAATTATTAGGATTATTGGATTCTGACAAAAATTATAAAGTAGATTAAGTATATCTTCATCTTCTTTTCTTTCCTTTGGTACATTGGCATTCCTCTTTTGAGCACCTATTTTCTCATTGCCACCTATTTCTAGCTGCTTTTTGCTGGGGGGTGGGGGCTGGGGGAGGCTTCTCTTGCTTTGCTTCTTTTTCACCTCTACCACTTAAGGGAGTTTATTATAATCAGACTTGACAATCACTTCTCAGCCTTCTGGCTAAGATCAAGTGTAAATTTGACTATTCAGTGTGTGAGTAATTTATTACAAAGTAAATTAATACCACAGGGAGTCAAATTAGGTCAAGTAGTCTAAAACAAGATGTCCTTAGTCCACAAAGACATGCATACCCCAATGTTCATCACATCATTATTCACAGTGGTCAAGTCATGGAAACAACTAAAGTACCCTTTGATAGATGACTGGATAAAGAAGCTGTGGTACATTTACACAGTGGAATACTACTCAGCTATAAGAAAAGATGAAATATTCTAATTTGTGACAAAATGGATGGACCTTGAGATCATCATGCTAAGCAAAATAAGCCATACAGAAAAAACCAAGAACCATGTGACTTCACTTATATGTGGAATATAACATTGAAAGTAACAAAGAAACAAAAACCTATGTACACAGTTAATAGTTTAGTGATTACCTGAGGGTAAGAAGGGAAGGAGGTGGTAGAGGAGGGTGGAGGAGCCTAATATACAGTGATGGAAGGAGTATTGACTGGGTGCTGAACACATAATGCAACATATAGATGAGGTACCTGAAACCTATGTAATTTTTACTAACCCATGTTACCCCAATACACTTAACAATAAAAATAAATAAATAAAGCTTTTTATCTTTCAAGAAAAAAACAATAGAAGATGTGTTCACAGATGTTGACTCTCTAACACAGCTTATACAGTAAGATAATTTATGTAATACTGTGTGCATAGAGCTTGTCTCAAATACAATCATGTAAATGTGGATATATGAGAAGGCCCTAATCCATTATGTGTCCTTATAAGAAGAGATTAGGACATAGGCACACAAAGGGAAAACCATGTAAAGACATAGGGAGAAGATGGCCATCTAAAAATGAAGGAGAGGCCTCCCAAGAAGCCAACCCTGCCAACATCTTGATTTAGACTTCCAGCCTCCAAAATCATGAGAAAATAAGTTGTTAAAGCCCTAACCCCTGAGCAACATTCTGGTTCATGGCATGTTAGGAACCAGGCTGCACAGCTGGAGGTGAGGGGAGAGTGAATGAGCAAGCAAGCTGGTCCCCATTGACTGCATAACTGCCTGAGCTCCTGTCAGATGAGTGGCAGCATTAGATCAGTTGTATAATTATTTCATTATATATTACGATATAATAATAGACATAAAGTGCATAATAAATATAATGCACTTGAGTCATCTCAAAACCACTCTTTATTCCACCCCTGGTCTGTGGAAAAATTGTCTTCATGAAACTGGTCCCTAGTGCCAAAAAGGTTGGGGACCACTTGTTTAAGCTACACAGTCTGATATTTTGTTATGGTAGCCCTGGCAAATGAATATAATTAAGAAGTCTTATAAAAAGAATTGGTGACTAGTTTCAGGATTGTGAATTTTTAATTTAAAAGTTGGCACCAAAAAAATTCACTCATTTTTATTTTGCATTTCTGTTGAACTTTATTTTATTCTCAGGGTTTTCAGGTTAACCATACATTTTCTCTTGATAGTCACACGAGAAAGATGTGCTACCACTGAAGCTCCTCTTTTTCTGTTATTTGCTGGTTTGCTGAATGAAATTTGCTGAAGTTCTTGAATATTTTGTTTTCTTGAAAAGTAGAAACAATATTTGAAATGTAGACTGGTTGGATAATTACAGCATTAGACATGTTTTGGACTTTTTGTCATCACTACCACCTTCTGAATCTTCTGCAGCTAGTAAAAAAGGAGAAATAGTATTTGGAGTCAGGATATAGTGTTTTTATTCTGTCACTCATGATATTTGTGTTATCTTTATAGCCTATTTAATAGTTCTAACTTGAGCAAATACTAAAGGTTTGACCATTTAACAACCTGCATTCATATTCAGAATTGGTCTATTTAAAAAATAGAATCTAATAAATGATTAGCCCATTATCGGTTTCTCCAGAGAATCACTGAACTACACAATCTGGGAATCTGAGTTGTTGCTTTATACCAGGCACAAAACCCGTTGCTTGGAGATAGAAAATAATGTACCTAGTTCCCAGAGATTTCTCAGAGAAATGTGGAAAAAATTTGGAAGTAATTTTTTATGCATGTAAAATATAGAAGATTCATGTGCAATGTACTGAATACTGAAAGAAAATGTCCACAGCCATTTCAAGGGCTTAATATCCCTCCTGTTATCATAAAATTGAAATAAAAGTTTAATTGTACTAAAAACATCTTTGCTTTTACTTGCTCAGTAAAATTACCTCTAGTTGTCTTTTTGATGTGCAAATCAAATCTTGCTTTCCTGTTTAAATCTCTTCAAAGGCTTCCCATTACTCTCCTATAGGATGAATCCTTAGCAAGGCCTTCAAGGCAGCACGCTATCTGGTAGAGCTGCTGGCATTGCATCTTCGTCTGGTACTTTGCCCTTGTCGTTCCCTAACTCCATCGGCACCCCTTTTTAAGTTCTTCATTTGCACCAAGCTTATTGCTATTTCAAGGCCTTTGCACATAATCTGTTCTTCCTTTTCTCCTTAACCACTTTTCCTTTCTTTGCTTAGCCAAAGTCTACTGTGTTCAGTGCTTAGTATAAGCATCCTTCTTCAGGAAAGCCTTCTGGGATGCCCCAGGTGTCAGTTGTTCACTTATTGGCTTAATATCCATCTCCCTCACCAGGTAATAAGATCTGTGAGATAAGGACCCACTCTTACCCCAGCGTCTGCCTAACACAGGTCCTATTACAGATTAGACACCCAATAAGTACATATGAATGGATATCAAGGAGTCAGAAGCTCCTATTTTTATTCTGTTGAAGGAAATCCTTAACCTAAGCAAAATACTCTCTCCCTCTATGAAGTCTATAAAATACCACTAAACCCAATAGAACCTTTTTTTTTTTATATATATATCTTTTTATATTTATAGAGAGTACTTATTTTATCTTCAGTGCATATTTATTTCTATTTTTTTTTTTTTTACTTTTGACAGATAGCGAGAGAGACAGAGACAGAGACAGCTAGAGAACCGAACTGTGGGAACTCCCCAGTTCAGCATGTGGGTCCTGCCTGGGCCGGAGCCGGGACTCGATCCTCGGTCCTCGTGGCCTCAAAGCGAGCGCTCAACCCGCTGAGCCGTCCCGGCTTTCCCCCCAATAGAACCTTTTAAAAGGAATATCTTCTGTTTTACAAAGCCTTTCCTGATAGAGATGATTTCTTAAGAATTTCTTACAAAGCCTTTTGAGTGCCAAATTTTCAAGACAAAATATGAAGTCATCACATAGCCTTCCACTTTGAAGATGATATTTTGAAACACATGTTGAACTAATAGTTGATACTAAGCATCTTAGCAGAAGCTTTCTGAACATGTTAAACCAAACAGAATGACTTGAGAAGTAGAAAGCTCATCAGGGGAAACATCATTGTGTGGAGACATTTGAGGGGTAAGCAAAGTCTTAAGAGTGCCTGAAAGTCACTTAAATCTTCCAGGATAGCTTTACAACCTCATTACGTAGAAAGGAATATTAAGCTCAGAGAGGTCAAGCAAGTTGCTCAAAGTCTCACAGCTAATGCACAATGTTGGGACTAAAATTGTTTTCTCACCTAAACCTGATTCCATTGATTTTACAGTTTTCATATTATTTCTAAGAACTCAGTATTCTGCAGATACCTTAGCACCACCTAGAGTGAATGAAGATGACTAGCCGTAATCTCTGCTTCAACTGGACCAGTCCTTCTGGAATTATAAAGGGTGTCCCAAAATTCATGCAAGATTTGAATTTTGCATCATTTGTGCGGTAAAGTGTTGCCAACGGGGAAAAAAAAGATAGCGTGACAGCTGACAGTTCAGGGTTATTAAAAATGGAGCGCTACACGAAAGAACAACGTGTTTTCATTGTTGAGCAATGAAAATTTACAATTTTTAATTATAAACCTGTGTTTTCTATCAAAATTACTTCTTGCGTGAATTTTGGGACACCCTTTACATATCTTGTTTTGGAGAAGAGGTTGGGGGCAAGCCCCTGAAAATCACTAAGCAACTTCTTAAAATTACCAGACTGTGTACAGTAAAGTAAGTTTCCTGTGTGTATTTATTTACTTTTTATGCTTTTGTCATGTGATACTAAGTTCAGCCTGATTTCTGGCTCCTTACAGGAAGGAAAAACAAATTCCAACTAACCTTTCTGGATCATGTTTTCTTCCTGCTTTTTCATCTCTTCTTCGGTTACCTTCATCTTTGCCTCATACTCATCAGCTAGGGATTTCCATTCCATTCTGTTATTCTGAAGACCATTCAGCATAGGTGTGACTTCTTTGTGAAACCGTGAGAACTCCTGCAGAGAATTTTGGGTCAAAAACTACTTGAATTATATGGTTGACATTTAGTACTTTCATATGCAGTGGGGGGCTGTAAGTAATTGTTGCCGGGCTCAGAGCTGCTAGGATGAGCTTAATTCAGTACATGGGGAAAGACAGGTGCTATCTTTCCTGCTTGCCTGAATCAGTCTGTTCAATTTACCACTGAGTTCTCTCTCCTTTTATTCCTCCTTGAATGAGAGATCAGGATACTACCTCTAACTACTTTGGAGAAATAAGGTCTCCCCGAATGGCTTTCCATGTAGGTGCTTTTTAAATTTTGGTTTCAGTTTCAAAGAAAGATTCTCATCCCATTGATTATATATTTCATTCAAATAATTTGTCTAGTTACCTTATATACAAAAGTACAAACAAAATCAATGAATCCAACTTGAAGTTTAGGTAGTTCATCTTTTTTGTTTCTGTCCATCATAGGCTAGAAAGAGAAATAAATTCTTTAAAGATAGTTTTTTAAAGTTCAGTGAACAAAATAGACTGATTTGTAGTGATAGTTTTTAATAAGTAGCTCATTTTTATGTCAAGGTCTTTACAATAGGTTGTTGTTGCAGCACTGTCCTCTCCAGATCTCCTTGTTCCCAAAATTCATTTGCAACCAGAAGTGCTACCTGAAATAAGAAAGACTTAATTCATGAAAGCAAACTTATTAATAGAGAATATGCATTTTATTAGTATGAGTGGCATTTAAAGATATGGTTTGTAGTATATACATAGGGTTTGGGTTATTGTCATACCATATGCTCTTTGGTTTTAAAAATATGTCACCTGCAGATTATACTGAAATGGGAAAGGGGAATATTTCTTCCTACTTTAGTCTTACAGACTCATTTTGAGAGTACATTCCCCCCTATTTGCTATTGCCACCACCTCTCAACAATAAGAGATAAGAAGATGTATAATTGCATTACATTATGCTTGAGGCTCTAAAGCATCCCAAGTCCTCCTCTTGCTCTCCTTATCTATTAGCATCTAGCATATAACAGCATGTGTGCATGTACATACACCCTCACACATAGGCACACAGGCAAGAACATAGCTTTATTTGATTGTGCAGATATTTCAGGGTTAATGTATATAACTTAAAAAAAAATACCAGTATTAAGTTTAAGTTCATTGAACAACTACTTACTGCCTCACATTGTCATGAACCAGCCTTGCCAGGAAGAATAAGATGCAGCCTTTTTTTTTAAAGATGCTTATAGTCTAGTGAAGACAGTCATGTAAGGAGTGTGATAGTACTGTAATAGTAATAATATGAAGTGTTGTGGATCAAGGAGAAGGGAGTAAAGATAAGTTTCATAGAGGAGGGAGGTTGCATTTATGCTCTATTATCAAGGATACAAATAATAATTTACCAGGTAAAGATGGGAGAAGAAGAATATGTGCAGAGATAAAGTTAAACATCCAGAGCTTATGCAAATAGGAATATGAGGTGGTGACATGGGAGAGAGTGATAGGAATTGAAGTATAAGTTAAGGACAGGTAGTGACTGACCATGTAAGCTTTGCTGGGAAATTTGAACTTGATTCTCTAGGCTAGTGGTTCTTTTCCTTGAGCCCTAGGGTTCCTCCAAAGTGTACCCAGAGCCCAAGTGGGTGGAGGCCACGAGAGATTTAAGCTAAAGTAATGTTGCTTTTTTTTTTCTTTCATAAAGTGATTTTGTACAACTGTGTGTGTGGGGGGGTGTGGGGGGGAGGGTTGACTGCTTCAAAAAGAAAAGGTTGAAAACTTCTGGCAATGGGGAGTTTAGAAGGCTTTTAAGCAGTGAAATGGCTGAGTAGCACTCCATTTATAAACAAACCCAGCAGCAGCTAAAGAAATGCTGGGGAGTTAATGATGAGAGAGGAACACTTAGGAGGCTACCACCATACTTTTGATGAAAATCTGAATGGAGCTGTACCAAGGGGAATAGCAGGGATGATTTTGAAATGGAGAAGATGGATTCAAGCAAGATGCTAAATTGCTGGCTTAGATTATTGTGTAGATGAAAAATGGAGGAGGAAGGGCAGGCACATCAGGGTGGAAGGAACACAGGGTTGGTTTTGGACTTGATGGTTCTAATTATTCTATCTTCACAAAAACAATCCACATTTATAGTTGAACCCAATGAATTCTGGCTTCTCTTCTACTTAGTGTGTCCCCTAGAAGCTTCTTTCATCCAATTACTAGCAAGAAATCCAGTGGTAAACAAACTAGTGGCTCCCTACTCTCAACTCCACAAGGTTGGGGAGAATTTCCATTGAAGGCACCCTTAAACATGAACTCACAGTGCCTTCGAATAGACATTGAAGAGGCTATAGGAGCAAAACTACCCCTGGTAGAGGACAGCACTAATGACTCATCTTTGTCTTGTGCTGATTTATCACCGCTCTTGAAAAAAATCAGACAATCTCTGAATAATTGTATATAAACACTTCATAGCCTGTTTAATGGTAAGGAATTCTTTCAAGACAGCATTTTCTTTACAGTATTGCCTCTGCTGGTCTTGTTCTTGGGGTCTTATTGACATTTGTGAATTGAAAGCGATTTTCCTTTCTTCATGAACAGAAACACAACCGGGAACATTTTATCTTTGTCTTAACTTTTCAAGTTCTTTTCAAATTATAAACTGGTTAAGATGACAAGTTCAGGGTCATGAAAGATAATAGCTTATAAAATGCAGTTATATAATTGATAGCTAAAATAAAATTCTAAGATTGCTAGATATCTTCATACTCACTTTTACATGGGACCTAGACAGTGCCTGGGAGTATGACAGAAAAGAAAACATGTACTTGCCTGACTTTGTACCTCCCAGGGCTTGGTTATAGCTGACAAGTCACATGCAGTCATCATCATTGCCCTTTGGAGAAAAACAAAAATTGTTAAAACAGAAATACAAAGTAAGTTATTTTTTCCAAAAGGGGAATAAAATTTTGACTACTTACATGATAATCTCTTTTTTGGTTGGATCAATGGTTACATATTTGATGGCCTCTTCTTCAGTTTCCATTTTTTCACAGGCATCAACAATTTTTTGAAACATGGTTCTCTTCCTAAAAGATATAGATATGCAATATTTTAAAGATATAGATATGCAATATTTTAAGCATATAAGACTAGAGACTTAAAAGGTATCTTTTATATGTGCTTTTCAGATTTCATGTTTCCACTTTGCATATGTCCACATTATGGGTCTAAGGGTCTAGGGGATGGGAGAAAAGGGAATAGCTGTGTAACCTTAGCATCGCAAGGGTTTAAGGCAGAAAAAGCACAAGTCATAAAGAAAAAAATATATACATTGATAAGCTTGAAAACATTAAAAGTTACATGTGACAAGAGATCATAATATAAAGGCCTCAGGCTATGAGGAGATATTATAATACATAAAACCAACAAAAAATTGGAACCCAAAATATATTAGAAGATGTACAAGCTCACTGATAAACAAGAAAACACAAATTTGAACAATAAGATACCATCTTACACTCAGCTTGAAAAAGTAAATAAATAGATTTAAATATAGTCCAGATATGGGATAACAGGAGCTCCTATACATAGCTGGTAGGAGTTTAAATTGGCACTACTCAGGAGTGCTGTTTTGCAATGCAGTGTAAAATTTACAATATGCAAACCCTATAGTAATCTCATTTCCAGGTATGTACTTTAGAGAAACTCCCATATATACTACACACACTGTAGTATTGTAGGTTGTGATGAAAATTTGACAATCTAAATGTCTGTGAATGGAAGAATGGCTAAACTAATTATGGTATTATATATTCACAGTTGAATAGATAGTTTAAACAAATGAATTGGATCTCCATTCCTTTTTAAAAGCATGAAAAAGGCAAGTTGCAGAAAGGTATGTACAGTATGGAACCATTTATGGAAAGTTTTAAAACTTCACAATCACACATAAAAACATGGGTGGAAAGGATGAATACACATCAACATCAGGATGGTGATATCTGTGAGGCAGGATGGGGGTTCTTCATGGTGGAGTAGGGGTGGGATGCCTCACTTGAATCATTCTTTTTCTCTTTAAAAAAAAATGAGACCTAAGACAGGTGTGACAGAATCTTAACAATTGTTGAAACTGGGTTATGGATATTTGGATATCAATTACATTATTCCAAGTATATGTCTTCATGTTTGAACTATTTAATAATTAAGTATTTAAATAAGAGCCATCAGAGAGGCACAATTTGGTACTTCCCATCCAAGTCATTATTTTGATTCTATATCTAGTTCACCTTTTTCTAATTTATTTTCACCAAGCAACTTTTCTGTTCACTGTCAAAAAAATATGAAGAAGCTTGGAGTATCTAGTCTATTATTTTTGTAAATAGGCTGGTATTCTGCTATATATAACTCAGAGTTCTGTGAGTTTGGTTAATATGTGTCAGTATCATCAAGATTGTTCATCTCCCTGCCTCTGACAGACCAAAGCTCAAACTCCAGGCCATAGTGAATTCACCTTGTAAAGTTTTGTGGTATCGCTCTTCTGGCCATGCACCAACTGTGCTGACTATTCTTTAATTCAAACTTCTTTAGATAACAAACTACTTAATGTTAGGGGCTTAGTTTTTAAAAATGTGTTCCTAGATGTCTAGTAAGTTTACTGTCAGGCATCTTGAAAATACATACTTTATTGATAATCCAAAAGGAAAATGAAAAAATGTGTGTGTGTGTGAATAAATGTCTTTCAACTTAGTGCAATGGAAGACAGAACCACACAGTATAAAGAAGTTTTGTACTTACTTGAAATATAAAGCCAGGTCAGTTGCTATTATTGCAACTTCAAACAAATGAATAACTGTTTCAAACTGGCGTTTATTTAGGTTCTGGAAGATGTTTAAACTCTGCAAGATGAAAATTCACAATAGAGTACAATCATTAATTTGCCTCTGATTCAACAAACACACCAAACTGTGCTTAACAAAAATAAAGATTATTCTGCTATAGAGAGAAGAAACACTAGGTCTTTTACTGTTTTGCTTTTAATTTTTATTTTTTGGATTAAGTAAACCTCTCTACTTTGCATAAGATTAAACTATAATATATATATCTATATCTATATCTATATCTATATCTATATCTATATCTATATATATATAAACAAATGTTTATGGAATCAGTGTATGAGTTTGTGGAGCAAAGAAATTTATAAATAACATTTTAAATGGGTTGTATTAATTGAAGAGCTTTATTAAAGAAGATCTGGCAGATGTCCAATTGTTAGACATGTTGAATTATCCACCATATTATTTCAGAATGATCATAGAAAACAATGGAAAACTTTCAAAAACTGCAAATTACACTACTATTCATGTATGTGGGAAACATAATGAAATCCTCCCAGTTGACCTTAAAATGTTTCATGCAATTATATTTTACAAAGACTAAATTAGACTTTCCTTCAAAGAGTTTCCCACTAATAATCTCTTCACATATGAATCTGCTTCATTTCTTAAATGTCCTAGAAAACCAGAGCAAGTTGGTCTAAATAGACCATTTTAGGCATACAGGGCAAAGGACAGATGTATAGTGGTTTTGCTGAATGAAATGGACAGTTATGAAGTACAGAAAAATTCACTGGAAAAAAAGAGGAAATAGTCCATCAACCTTTGTAGGGTCAGCATAATGTAGACAAGAATACTGAACTAAGTACCAAAAAATAATAGCAAACACGTAATACTCTTAATCTCATAGAAAATCACAGCACAGAGAGGTTAAGTAACTTGCTCAAGGTTAAACAGTGAGTATATGGCAGAGCTGGTATCTAAACCAATGTGGTATGGTACTGCACTGCCTCTCAACAAGGACGCCCCAGGTTCAGTTCCCAGATTTACCACTTGGTAGTTGTATAATCCTGGACACGTCACTTAACAACTGTATTTACTTTCTTAAATGGGGACAATAACAGCTGCCCCACCTAACTGCCTAGCACTTAGTCTATGATCAATAAATATTTGTGGAATGTTGACTCAAATGAGATTATAACTGGGAAAGCATTTTTTTTTATTGTTAAATTTATTGAGGTGACATTGATTGGTAACAATTAGATAGTTTCCGGATGTACAAGTCCACATCACATTGGGAAAGCATTTTAAAACTGTAAATTGCTACAAAGGCTATATATATCATTATTACAAAAAGTTTTGAGGCTAGCTTCAGATTAAAATAAAATTGCAAACCCACAAACATTATGGCTCTCTGTCATTCCAGGAGATTGAAATATTAGAAAGCAAAAAATGTACAAGTAATCAAGTTTTAGATTCATACTATGCCACATGTTATATAAAACTTCACTTAAGTCATGTTTTTATTACAACTTTTCGGGCAAGGAAAAAAGTATTTTACACAGCAGATATAAGTAATAGGGAAGTTGTGATACTTTTTGTTAAAATGAGTTCATAATAGCAACTTTAGTTAGTCTTTTTAAATTGATAGCATGAAGAAATGACTGTTTAATACTCGAAAGTATAATAAATGAAAGCTTGACTAGATCAAAATCAACTCCTTACTTGAGAGAGTTCACAGCAGCCCCTTGGACATATCAATCCATAATCTCTGAACCAAATCTAGATACAGGCTGTTTTCAACCTGATCTGGATTAGCTAGGACGCAGGCAGAGTAAGCGGGGCATTTGTAATTTTAATCTCATTTAACCTGCCTCTGATTTTAGTACCATAATGGCCTTCCTTTGGACTTGTGGTGACCCAATGGCATGTTTATGTCAGTGAGTCAGTGCCTTTATTTGTTTATTGATGTGCATTCTTATGTTCCAAACTAATGTGCATTATATGATTCCCATATATACTTTGTAGATCCAGTGACAAAGTCATCCTCAATTTCTGTACTCAGGAGAAAAATCAGGGGCCCGTGTGGCAATGCCTTCAACTTTTAAACAAATGTTAAAAGCACATGAAGTCATTTTAATACTTACAATGTTTGTATACTGAAAATTTGCTAAGAGTAGATTTTAGTAATTCTATGCACACACATGTAAATATGTGAGGAGATGGATATGTTAATTAGCTTGACTAGTAATTATTTCACTATGTATATGTATGAAAGCATATACACGTTAAATATATGAAATTTAAAAAATAAAGTTAAAATAAATATAACGCTGTTAAGAAGATCAAAATGAAAACATCATAGAATAAGGGTGGAGCAAAACAGGTTGTTGAATTTAAATAAATGATCCCTTAGGATAGAACTTCCTGTCTCTACCAAGTATCAAATTGTACAGTGTACATAATCTATAACCACTGACCAAATAAATCAATGTTTATTTTTTATGCACCAATTATTTTAATGCATGTTGCTTATATTTATAAACCTGGATACCTGTTGCTATTTGCTAAATATACATGGGTGTGAGAGAAAGAGCTACATATAAAGAGAGATATAAAAATAAATATGACTAATCTTGTACTCCATTTGTCATACCTTTTTTCAATCCAAAATAATGAAACAGCTGTATTAAAATTTACAGATTTCCAAAAGGTCTTTCACTTTACAGAGTAAATCAATATTGGATTAAAAAATGATAATTAATGACATACTTTTAAAATTGGTATAATCAAGGAACAAAAACCATGTCAAAAACTGATAATGTACAACTATGGAGGCTGCTCTGGGCCCTCCCACTTCTCTCTGTCTTTCTCTGTCTCTGTCTCTCTCTCTGTCTCTATCTCTGTCAAAAACAATAAAATAAATCTTTTTTAAAAAAAGAAAAATGTTCAAAGATACAATGAAAAAATATTTTCTGAAATTAAAAAAAATCTATAGACGATATATGTATAATCCATAGTCAGGAAAAAACCCTAAGCAAAAATGATCAACATCAAGACATTCAGGTAAAGTTACTAAAATATGAAAAGTAAAGAGTCATTAAAAGCAGTTCATTTGCTAGGGAGAAAATCAGACTAGCCATGTAACTCTTTAAGAAAATGCTTTAATGCCAAAGGTCATTGGAGCAATGTCCTTTACTTCCTGAGTAAAAGAAAGTGTGACCCAAGACCTTTACCATCCTGACCTTCAAAAACAAATGTAACAGATATTCTTTTTTTTTTAAATATATTTTTATTTATTTATTTTTGACAGAGAGAGAGAGAGAGAGAGAGGTACAGAGACAGAGAGAGAACTGAACTGGGGGAGCTCCCAGTTCAGCACATGGTTCCGCACGGGCCGGGGCCGGGATTCGATCCTCGGTCCCCGGCGCTGCAAAGTGAGCGCTTAACCCACTGAGCCATCCCGGCTTC
>PVKE010020460.1:0-27452 GCA_004027555.1 Craseonycteris thonglongyai | reverse complement strand
AGGCCACGAGGACCGAGGATCGAATCCCGGCTCCGGCCCAGGCAGGACCCACATGCTGAACTGGGGAGTTCCCACAGTTCGGTTCTCTAGCTGTCTCTGTCTCTGTCTCTCTCTCTATCTGTCAAGAGTAAAATAGAAATAAATATGCACTGAAGATAAAATAATTACTCTCTATAAATATAAAAAAAGATATAAAAAAAAAAAAGAGAGTGGAAGAGAAGTTTATCTTTTAGTATTTCCCATGCACCACTTCTGCAAGTGTGTTTGGGCTGCCCCTTTGGAGAAAGGAGGGTGGTAAAGACACGGGCTGTGTCTTTCTCAGCTGAGCCCCTGACGTACTATGTAGAAAAAGACACTCACTCAGCAAAGAAGAAAATATAAAATGGAGGGTTCCACGTTCAACCTTTCCCACCAGCTGTGTGTCCTTTGAGGACACGTTCATCTTTGTGACCCACCTTCCATGGTGCCTGGCAAAAGAAAGACTGCCCAGCAGAGTAGAAAGAACATTTTATGTGGAGTCATCCAGAGATCAGTTCAAATCTGGTCACTGCATCTTGATAATTGCACTATATTAAATACATTATGCAAATTATTTGTGGCTCAGTCGATTCATCTGTTAAACAGGAATAACACTACCATCCTTGTATAGCTTTCTTTGGAGGATTAGAAGTAGTTAATATCACAAAGTAGAAATTTAATAAATCATCTATTATTACAGTAGGTGCCTATTCAATGTTTGCTTAGTAAGAAAGATCATTGGGAACCTCAGAACTCAGTGCTTACTTTGAAAACACAAATCAATCTTTTTCTCTTTATTTCGGAATTATTTTCCCCATTCAGAATTATAGAATCGGGGGAGGAGAGAAGTTTTATTTACTTGAGGTATGAATAGAATCCTTATTTATAAAAATCCTCTTAAATGACTGAATCCCCATCGTCTCACCATATATGTGTGCATGTAAATATACAGGTAGACAGATATAGGAATTTATATATAAGATAGTAAAACTACACATACTACATGTAATACAGTATATAATATAACCAGATAGGAAGAGACATATAAAAAGCCCTCCTTGCTGTTCCTTCGCTAGCACTGATTTAATGGCCATGTGCAAAGAAGGACAGCAGCAGGCCAGCCAAACAGCCACCATATGGTCAGCTGGAGGAGGAGAAACCTCCGCTAGGAGGGCAGAATTGTTCCAAGGACATAGGAACGTGCTGTTTCCAAGCCCACGGGTGCAAATGGCCTGGGAGGTGATGAGGGATCTACCATAGCAGTCACTAGACCCTGGGAAAAACTTGTTCGTTTTTTTGTTACTGTTGCTATTTTTAAGCAAAGTGGTTGATATCGTTATTTTTAAACAAGATCTTATTCTACAGTGGGCAGGAGAAAGGGTTTGTAAGGTTAATGAAATATTTGAGACCACACCAATGGGGGTTTTAAATGGGACCATGTTACCATCATAACACATCCTTTGCTAGTTCTAGCTCTCAGGTGCAAATACAAATCCAAGAGAGAGATGTCATCATGCAGGTGTTGTAATGCAAGTGTCTCTTTGGCATCACACATACCTGGGTGGTTTAAAATTTATTTCCTAACTGGATAACCTTGGCGATATAGATCTCATTTTGTATATTATATATACATATGTATAAATGACTTTTGGTGAAGATTAAAGTATGAGGTGCTTCATAAATGACAGCTATATTATTTTATTTAAAATGCCACTCTCCCTACACCTACAAACATGCACAAATGTACACGTGCGTGTTCGTGCGTGCACACACACACACACACACACACACTCACTTCACATGTGGCCCTAACAACAAAAGGCTATTATTTGAATTAGCTGGACTCCTCACCTTGGGTTGACTTGCTCTCGAGGGCTCCTGAACCTGTCCTATAAATAAATCACGTAGGGTTCCTCAGCACCTTACCAACCTTCTCCATATTCCTTAGCTCCTGCCCCATCTGTCCCCAACATATACCCCAACAATTCATTACAAGTCAAGGACTGAGGGGACAATAAAATATTTGTTGTTGATCCACATATGCAGGTAAACTCTTCTCTTTAATTTTCACCAACATAAACAAACAACTCCCATCCACAAAACATCATTAGTAGTAAACTTACCAATGACATAGGGATTACATCTAGAACTGTAAACATACAATTAAATGTTACTCGTTCCTATTATAAAAAATCTTTTAGCCAAGTTAACCTTCAGTCTCCTTCCATGTTTCACAGGCCTTGCCCTTTGTTTCTCCTCCCCATTTCAGTTCTCTCTGATCTGTTATCCATCTACGTTTTATCAAAATCCCTTCCTCTAAGGTTCTAAGATTTAGTAACTCTAATCTCTACCATTTTTCTCTCAATTTTAGCAGCAAAAACTACTTCTTAGAGTTGCTGTCACAGTAATCTCTTATTTCACTTGATTAGCAAATTTATACCTTGTTAATGATTCTTTATATTAAATTATCCATGTTCTTGGGGAAGCCAGGATGGCTCAGTGGATTAAACGCTCACTTTGCAGCGCAGGGGACCGGGGATTGAATCCTAGCCCCGGCCCGTGCGGAACCATATGCTGAACTGGGAGCTCCCCCAGTTCATTTCTCTCTCTGTCTCTGTATCTCTCTCTCTCTCTCTCTCTCTCTCTCTCTCTCTCTCTCTCTCTCTCTCTCTGTCAAAAATAAATAAATAAAAATATATTAAAAAAAAATATCCATGTTCTTATAACTGACGTAGCTCCTGTTCTCCAACATTGAATCTATAGCTACAGTTGCTAACCCTTGTTGAACATCTACAAGGTGCCAAGTATTGTCCTGATCATTTGCATTTCTTATCTCAGGAAAGTAGGAGATTAAGTGTTAGAATATCAGATATGTTCAGCAGCGAATCTAGTCTGTGCCTTGTCTTCATACAGAAGACCTCAAAGTCTAGAAGGTTAGCTGTCATCATGATCTACCCTTTTCCAAGAAGAACAGTACATGCAGAGGACTTTTAAACATGTGCAAAATAATGTCACCAGCTGCTTCCTTCTAGATCAGTGCTGTCCAGTAGTATTTTCTACAGTGCTCTATATCTGTGCTGTCCAACATGGTGCCCACTGGTCACATCTGGCTACTGAGCACCAGTGTGACTGAGGAACTAGATTTTTCATAATAATCCATTTTAATTTGAATGCCCATATGTGGTAAGTGATACCATACAAGACAACAGAGTTAGACTTTCCAGGGCAGCAGTGAACTTGGGTGTGGTGGAAGAAGTTCCGCTCAGTCTTCTGGTTGTACAATTTCACAGCCAACACAAATGCCAATTGAGATTCTTAAATTGTGTGCTTGGGTGACTTGTCAGTGAGCTTTCGTGTATGAAAAGACTGTGAAAAACAAACCATTCATGCCGGGGCTCACCTCCACAGGTGCCAGAGAGCGTCTCGACTTGGGGAAGAAAGCAAATCTATACTCCATGATTAGCGTGTGATTATATTTCACAGACAGGCATCAATGCCTGGTGATTTTGATGCGCTTGGCTTTTATCTTGTGAGATTTATTTAAAGAAGCACACACATCGCTTAGAGTCTCCGTGAAGGATAACATATAAAAGTAACAAAGCATAAGAGGCAGCAAAAGAAAACCTGCTTCATCTGTAAAAAGGCTTGCTCCCCTTTCAGTGCCTCCAAATTTACACCTGCACCTCTTGTCTTAACAAATACATTCTCTGACTCAACTCTTATAGAATATCTTTCATTATTCAGCTACCAGAGAAAACCCTTACCCATCCTCCATCCCCCAAGCCCAGCTTTTAGTAGAAGAAACCAAAGGTCAGGAGAAAAGCCAGGTTGATGGGGAGGTCAGAGGTTAAAAAGATGGAATTGGAATGGGCTTTCATTGTAGTCATAATGCTTATTTCTTTAGAAAAAAAAACCAAAAAAAAAACCTGGAGCTAAATGAAATAAAATTTTAGCCTTTCTAGCAATGGCCCATGTTTATTATATTTTTATTCTTCTTACTTTCCATAATCCAAGTAAAAAATGTTTTAAATAAAAAGATAAGCAATGGTGAAAAAACTGCTAACTTCAGATGGTACCCTGCTCCATGTTTTTAGGTTGATATTTTCAATTATTATCTGAAACATTCATAGTGTCCCTGTTGCTAAGTTAATGTCTCCTTTAGTAACTCTTTATGTTTAGTGTTTTTACAAGTTCATTTTGTATTTATTTGGAAATGTCCCTGTACAAACTTGTTTCTATTAAATAGCCACAGGGTTGGAGAGAACACTTAAAAAGTATTGCAAAATCGCCCTCAGTTTAACCATCAGACCTATACATTTTCTTATGCAAGTTTGCATAGTATTTTATAGGCTGTTAAAAGTAAGACACTTCACTGAGGTGTTTACCATGTAAATCAAGGATAGTGAGCAGGTTAAAAGTTCAGAACAAAGAAAACAAAAGTACTAAAACTCAGGAACAAAGCTATCCTCTCAAGAAAGTATTTAAAGTCACTTGCTTTTTCAGACTGGTTTCAGCTTCAAACATTTTCCTTATGAGCCCCTGAATTCATTTATACTTATCAGATTATATATGACAATTTTGGTTTGGAAACTATGGCTTTTGATATCTAAATATCAAATAGAGTGTGTCTACTCTTTTCTGAGTGGTTTTATTTCTATGACCAAAGCCTTCTGGATGTTGGACTAGTTCCAAAGGTGAGGAGAGTAAAGGCTCTTTTCCAAGAACATCTCAAAGCTGGAGCTGAAACATGTTACTTGTGGTAATAACTTTTCCTGCCTGTCTCAGTTTTGCTGGCATTCACTATGTCACCTCTACTATGAAGGCCACACTGGAAGTGCTAGAATTGTGTTTCAAATGGAGGAGTAGTTTTCATCTCTCAAAGATTTTGCATAGAAACTTACAAGGGCTCTCCTAGATGTCTATGGGTAATGATATTCTTGTTAGATATAAAAGTTTTGGAAGTAAACAGCAAGCCTGGTAAATCCTCAAGCAGGATCCAAGAAAGTTACAAGAGCAGACATCCTTCCTACACAGACCTTCTACAGACACAGCAGAAAATACTGCATGTTGTGTAGAGCATACTCATGTTCTTGCACACCACGACAGATTTTCCCATTGGACATTTTTCCAACTACGTCTCTAAGAGACTGGTTTGCAAGTTTCTTAGCAAGTCATTTCTTTGGGGAATCCACGTATAGATTTTAGTAGTGACATGCAGACTTAGAATTCTTTTAAATGTTAGCACATGCATAGGCAACACACGTATAGATATCTATTTTTTGGTTCCCTATTGGGAGTCTTTTTTTTCTTTAATTTTTGCACATTTCATTTTGGCTAATAACCACATTTCAGTAAAAACTCTGATCTTCAATACTCGTATTTCTTGGTTCAACACACCTGAGTGATATTTTATCTTACTGTTAGAAATAGTGATTCCCTGTGGTGATTGGGTGGCTGTATAATAGGTGATGAGACAAATGTAATTGGGGGAGCTGCCTTTTTCCATGATAATTATTAAGAATCTCTTCTTGTAAATAATGAGTGGAGTAATATTGTCATCCCTAGGTCATTTTAAATGATAACTTTCTTCTCCTCTTAAATTATTTCAATCCAATATTTGGAAAAATGCAAGTGTTTACATTTATTTTTCCCCTGTAACATGTTATAAAATGACTTAGGGGAAAGAAATAAGAGTTATACCAGTTGATGATCTGTTTTTTTAATTGTGACTTTGCATTGATTCACCTTTGCTTTTGTAAGCCCAATGCCTGTTTATGAAACTATAATAAACTCAAAAATATATTAATAGATATTAAAAGAGAAATTACATAGTCATAATAAATAGTGGGTGCCAGGACAGCTCAGTGGGTTGAGCACTTGTCTTGTAGCCCTGAGGATCGAGGATCAAATCCCGGCCCCAGCCCATGTGGACCCACGTGCTGAACTGAGGTGTGCCCCCAGTTTGGTTCTTACCAGGGCAAGCTTCCTATGTGGGAGGTCCCAGGTTTGCAGGGGGCATGCCTCCCATATACTGGAGGCCCTCTGCCTAGTTTTCACAGCCCCACGCCCACCTGTGGAACGAAACTGTGTAGTAAACTAATGACGTACAAGTCCGGAGATGTCCCTCTCTGTCAAAAACAATAAAAATAAATCTAAAAAATTAATAAATAATCTTAAAAAATAAATAAATGACATTTAATACAATTTGACATCTGTGTTTGATTTTTTTTTTAAGATTTATTTATTGTTTTTGACAGAGAGAGAGAGATACAGAGTCAGAGACAGAGAGAAGGGGGAGGGCCCAGAACAGTCTCCATAGTTGCACATCATTGGTTTTTCCACATAGTTTCATTCCACAGGTGGGCGGGGCTGCACAGGACAGGAACTGGGCCAGGGTCTCGCCCCAGTGAGAACTGAACTGGGGGAACTCCCTAGTTCAGCACATGGGTCCGCACGGGCCAGGGCCGGGATTCGATCCTCGGTCCCTGCAGCTGCAAAGTGAGCGCCTAACCCACTAAGCCATCCCGGCTTCCCCTGTGTTTGATTTTTAAGAATAAACATTTTTAAAGACTAAACATAAAAGAAAACTTTTTTTTGAAATGTGAATATTCTTTTTCCTTTTTTCTTTTTAAAAAATGTTTTAAGTGTTAAATTTATTGGGATGACATTGATTGGTAAAAGTTCCATAGATTCCAGGTGTACAATTCTACATCATCTATGTATTGCATTGTTTGCTCACCACTCAGAATCAGTTTTCTTTCCATCACCATATATTTGATTCCCCCTCCCTGCTCCCCCGCCCCCTCCCTCGTTACCCTCAGGAAACTACTAAACTATTGACAGTGTCCATGAGTAGAAATTTTCTTTATTCTGATAATGTTTACTAAAAACATATATCAAATTTTACACTTAATGCTGAAATTGTAGATGCAGTCTTAACATGACAGTGTTTGCTCATTATGGATAATTCTCTTCGATATTAAACAGGAGTTCCTGGGCAATTTATTAAGACAAAGTGAAGAAGTAGGAGGTATGGGAATCACAGAAAGAGACAACCAAGTTTTATATTCGTCTGACCCTAAACAAATATGAAAGAACAAAGAATCAAAAACAAACATGAAAAGCTAAGATAACTTTGAGAAACAAGGTTGGGAAGGCTTTTGCGCCAGACATTAAGGCTTGTTATAAAACTCTAGTAGCGAAGACACTAAGGTTTGGAGCTTGAACACACCATGGACCAGTAGAACAGAGAATAAAGAGCTCTGACACATCTATTTCTACAGGGAAACCTAACATGTGACAGATATGACATCACTGGCCTCACAGAACAGGGGGTAATAGATGATGTGAAACTGACTACATAAAATAATAAAATAAGGTCAGGTGCCTCCTTCACACTATACCCACCCGGGCTGGCTGGCTGGCTGTCCCCTTTGCTTCCCTCCTCACCTCCACAGCGCCACCCTTGCAGAAAGTTTCCAAAGACACCAGGAGCTGATCCCTACTCCAGATGTCGAGTATTGAATCGTTTTTCTTGGCAGAGTCATCCCTACCCATCTGCTCAGACTCATTCCTGGATGGGGGTAAACTGTGCGATAGCCATACTTTGAATGACTTCACAACTGTTGAAATGAATGAACTCTTGCCAGATGTCTCGACATGGACATATCGAAGCATAATGGGAAGCAGAAGAAGCAAGGGCTTCTCTGGAGAGCCCTGCACATTACCCTCCTGGGGCCTGGACTCCACCCGCAGCCTGGCCTCGGCGGGAAGCTGGTCCTGCCACAGCGTAGCTATGCAGATGCTGAAACAATGTAGAAACTCTTCTGCGCTAATGTTTATTGAAAAAGTCTAAGTAGAATACACAATTACAGCTCTGCTAAATTTTAACACTGTAAAAATTATATATATGGAGCGGGACTGGCAGGGAATCGAGAGAAATGAAAATAGATTTTTAAAAATGAGTCAGGATTGTGTGTCATTTTCTTCCCTTTCTTTTGCATTACATCGATATTGTTATGTGTTTGTGTAACAAGTTCTTTTTAAATGTCTTTTTTAAAATGTAGGTTGTAGGACAGATAGAATCAATCTATAATCTTTCTGGTAATGAACAGCGAGTTTTCTCAGAGTTGATAATGGGCTTCAAATCTGCTGTCAGAAGCACAGTTTATCTGCAACACCAGGGCAGCCACTTCCCCCTGGCCACGTGCTCTGGGACAAGAGTGATAGCACCGCTGTATCACACAGCTATCTGAAATTTTAATTAAAACTTGCTTTTCAAAGCTCTTTACAGATTAATTACTTCATTTGCATTGTAGAAACAGTGAACAAAGGTTACAGGAGTTTCAAAAGCAGTTGAGGGAGAAAACTGCTTGCCCAAAGCTATCGGGATGTTAAGACCCCACTTGTTAAAATGACCACAGGCCAGTAAATGCTGCACTGGGCAGGTAATGGGGCACTTCTGGGGAAAATGTTTAGTGTCTGCTCAAAGTGACAGGTTTGGGTAGTCATAGGTCTTTGGTTTCAGTCCTGGCTCAGCTGGTGAGCAATCTTGATTACAATGTTTGGCCCATCTCGGCTTCAGTTTCCTGTTGGGTAAAACAGGGGTGATAATGTTCACCAGGCAGAATGGATGTGAGCATGATTTGAGGTAGTGAAAATACAACAGCTTACTCGGAAGGGACCTGGCCCATACATAGCAGATGCTTTTATTTTTCATTCAGCTCATTTTCCCTGAGCTCTACTATATATAGCACTTAAGTAGGTAGTAGAGGTGGACCCGTTTTGAGCAGGTAGAGCAATTTATGTGGAATAATACAATTGCCAAAAATAATGTAGCTCTGGTGAAAGCTATTAAGGTAAGAGTAACTAAACTATAGATTTAGAATACAATCCAAACCTCCTTTCCACGGATTTTGCCACCTAGGACCAATCTATACGTATGTATCTACATAAAAGGGGGCTGAATTCAGATCATCACAACATGAAATTCTCCTACATATAGCCATGCAAATCCCATAAAGTAATAGTATTTCAGTACCCTACAGCTTTATGTTGGTAAGTTATCCCTAAACTGGCAGTTTGCCAAATATTCTTATTAAGAGCAAAAGAATAAGAGCAAAGCAACACGTCAAAACAACAGATAAGGAAAGGGAACCGGAACCCACGGCAAAGAGAATGGAAGTCCAGCCCATTACTAAGGAGCAGAACCTGCAGGGCTATGGCAGAGAGTCACTGGCGAACGAGATTGGCAACTGAAGGAAACCTCCTGTTGCCCCTGCAACACATACTCAGAAAACCACTGGTTTCCCACCCTCATTTCTTTTTTCCAGAGTCAGTGTGTGTCCATAAGTCCTGCTCACTGATCAAGGAAGAGAAGGGAGAAGAGGAGGAGGGATGGGCCCATGATGCTGATCTGAGCTTAGAGAAAACTCTGAAAGCAGCTGTTTTCACAGATTTTACATATATATATATATACACATACCTCCCCTAAAGTCCCAGAGAGGTTGCACTTTATAGAAACATTCTCTGGAAATATTCCCAACGATACCCTCTCGGCACTGGTCCTGCTAGGGCATAGTTCGCCTAAAGACTCCATATAAGAAGCTGTCCCTCTTCACCCCAGGTACTCAGTTTTCTTATTTCTGTCTGAACTTTGCTCATTTGTACCTTCAAATACACAATAGCTCTCACCATAAAGTGTTTCTCTTCCTCCCGGGTGTTTTTGCTCTACTGACTTGAGGAACTGTGCCCAGAAAATAGTTTGAGGATGAAATTATACCAAGAATGAAATCACTTACAGAGCCTCCGCCTTCTGGGGCATGACTTCATATCACTTATTTTAAATAACTGCCGATGTCTGGAATAGCTATAGATATTTGTCCTGCTGCGTCATTGTGGGACATCTGAAAAATGTTTTACCGGCAGCTTGCAAAGGAGAGACAAGTGATGGAGACAAGGCCGTGTACTGTTCATGGCAGGGTTTGCACGGGGATCCCAGCTCCTCTGAGCTCTCAGACCTACTAAGACAAGTTGCTTTACACCCTCTCTAGTTCCTGCTAAGGTTTCTTGCCTGGCGAACAGGATAATAACATTTTCCCAATTTACCTCCCATGGTTATCATAAAACTAAAATAAAAAAATCCATATGACGGTGCTTTGAGAACAATATAAATGTACACTTAAGTCATTACTATCATTTTTCTTTAAGTTCCATCTGGGGACTTAGTCCATTAGAGTTAAGTTTTAGGTTGTCACAGCTATCATCCTCCACATACCTCTATGAAAGCACAATCATTTAGAAAGTGTTACAGATGGAAGTGTGCCCCTGCCATTCACACACTGAAGCCCCCAGTGGGACTGTATTTGACAATAGGACCCTTAAGGAGATAATTAATGTTAAAAGAGGCCATAGAGTGGGACCCTAACTTGTTAGGACCGATGTCCTCATGAGAAGAGGTAGAGACACCAGGCTTCTTTCTGCACACACACACGGAGGAAAGACCATGTGAGGACACAGGCAGAAGGCAGGCATCTGCAAGCCAAGAACACAGCTCTCACCAGGCGCTGCATCTGCCAGCACCTTGATCTTGCACTTCCAGCCTCCACAACTGTGAGAAAACAAATGTATGTGGTTGAAGCCACCCAGCCAGTGCTGTCTTGCTATGGCAGCCTGAGCTGATGAATGCGAAGAAAAATAAAAAAGGAGTAGCTGTTTACCCTACTGAGACTCAGCGGGCCACACTCCTAGCCTCAGGCCAGCTCTGCCCTGAGGCCTCTAAGGCAGTGGTCCCCAACCTTTTTGGCACCAGGGCCCCGTCTCATGGAAGACAAACTTATCACAGACTGGGGCTGGAGCAGGTGGGGATGGGGATGGTTTCGGGATGATTCAACCACGTTACATTTATTGTGCACTTTATTTCTATTATTACACTGTAATATACAATGAAATAACTATTCAGCTCACCATAATGCAGAATCAGGAGAGCCCTGAATTTGTTTTCCTGCAACTAGATGGTCCCATCTGGGGGTGATGAGAGACAGTGACACCCAAAGTGCATCAACTCACTTGCCATTATAAAGTCTGCCACCAGATGCAGCTTAATTGTCACTTGCCACTCATTGAGAGGGATTTGATATGCAAGCAACTGATTTATGATTGTCTCTGTGCAGTCAAACTTCTCTGCTAATGATCATTTGTCTTTGCAGCCACTCTCCATCACTAGCATCACCGCCTCAGCTCCACCTCAGATCATCAGACATTAGATCCTCATAAGGAGCACATAGCCTAGATCCCTCCCCTGCGCTACATGTGAGAACCTAATGCCGCTGCTGATCTGACAGGAGGTGGGGCTCAGGCGGTAATGAAAGCCATGGAGAAAGGCTGTAAATATAGATGAAGCTTCGCTTGCTGGCCTGCCGCTCACCTCCTGGCATGCGGCCCACATCCTAACAGGCCACAGACAGGAACCCCTGCTCTAAAGGACACTGGAAAAGGCTCTACAGACCCCAAATGTCCTTCATCTTCCCCACTAGCTCCCAAAGGCAGCTTAATATTTGAGTTTGTCAGCATTAGGCACACCTTCCAGCCACAGGAATCAAATAAAACACAGACCTCAAGAATATCCTTGCATCTTTGTTCATTGGTTCCATTAAAGTAGCTTCCCAGTTTGAGAAAGGTCCCCAAAGGCCTCAGATTTGAGCCAAGTTATAAGGAGTTTCACCTCGTGCCCCAGTTGTCCTCGCACAAGGGAAGAATTCCCAGCTGCCTCCGGATTGTGGGCTCATTACGCTGAGATTTAAAGGCCCGCTAACATGCAATAATCAAAGTCAATGTTAAAGTTTAATAACTCAGTTTATCTCTACATGTTTATTGATTTGTTGTACTTTCTCTAGGTATATTCAGTTATATTTCAGACTCTATCAAATTAACACATGATCTGCTGTAACTGGTTATCATGCTAGATCCCTTGGCCATGTCTTAGGTCAGAAATAAAATACTAATTTGTGTAAACCCTCTGCGTGCTATATTTTTCTTTTCCATTTTTAAGGGGGAGGGAGGTGGAGATCCAGTGACATAAATCCCCAGCAGGTGACTTAAGTCTCAGTGCAACCTGTGCTGTTATCCAGGCTGAAGAAAAGATCATTCTATTCCACCTCCCCCTCTCTGGCCAGAGACACCCTCAAATGGACTTTCCAAACACAGCACTTCAAACCAGCCCCGTAGAAAGGACGCCATTCTGTGTCAGAGCCGGTTTCCCTCTTCCTTTTCCGCTGCGCTCTTCCACCTGCAGAAAACCCCACCTACTGCCTGAGCCAAAGCAGGCAGCGTGTGAGGAGCCCAGGCTCTCCCAGCAGGAGGGGTCTGAAAATAGCTGCTTAACCATAAATTCAGAATCTGGTGTGCCTGGGGCGAATGCTGGGTGCCTGCGGCCAGACCAAATGGCAGGCCTGTCCTTTGCTCTGAATTCTGGGCCTGATCCCCATGGCCTGGCAGCTGCCTCGGCTCCCTGCTGGGACCTCAGCCCTCTGCAGTCACAACTCTCTGGACTAACGCCCTACACATCGCCTGGCTCCTCAAGACCGTGCCCCTGGGGAGAAAAAAACAAACTCTTTTCTCTCTTTCTCCTTCCTCACTGCCGACCACCATTGCTCTCTCAACAACTAGCCAGATTCTTATGTGAACACAGATACCAGCCGAATATTGTGTAGTATGAGGATTGAGCAGTTAGTGCCAGGATTGAGAACACGCTGGTTGAGGGTTGGGGGGCAGGGGGGCTGATGGCTTGGACAATGAGCTCCTTTTCATCTATTCACATGTGGAATGGGAGCAGAGATCTTTTTCACCCCAAAGACAGATTTCTACGACTCTGATCTGGTCCAAACTCCATACAGATGAGGAACTGAAACCTCAAGAGAAAAGCTGAGACAAGATTCCATGAATCATTCATTCCTCATTAGTCTATTCAATAAATATGCATTGAATATCTAGTATGTCGAAGATATGTCCTGCTGTGGCTTCACTCTCATTTAAGGGATTTTCTTACTTCAACCTAAGTCCCACCATTCCTGTATAAGAAATCTTAGCATATCAGAACAAAAAAACATAAAAAAAGACAAAAACACACTATGATCGCAACACTGAGCTCTCTCTCTGGTCACTTGGAGGCTCTGTGTATAGAGAGTGAAGGAGGAATAACAAGTCTAGGTTTTTCCTCTGCAACCTGCAGGAGCCTCTTCTGGTACATGATTAGAGAAGTGACCTTTCCCCAAACCTTCTTTTAAATAGCTTCTACATTGCCCAGTGTGTAGAGGGTCAATAGGCATAAATGGAAAGACGTAGAAAGTCCATGACAGAAAATGATGAGCTATCATGAAAACTGTGGGGGAAAACAATTCCTTGAATTTTTGACTAGCGAAATCTTGGATGACAATAGTGTAAATGTTCTGATATTGTCCAGAATCCTAGGGAATGGCTGTCTGGTGATTCTTTAATCTCGAATTTTCTTGTTAATACACATGTCATAGGTTCGGCACGTATTTTCTGGAGTCAATAATCCTCAAACAATGCTGTGAAAGATGATGCACTCGTGCGAAAATGGGGTCTGGCAGAATGTGGGTTACTCAAGCAGGGCTGACATTCATCACCATAAAAGAGCCCCCGCACTCTTTGCTGTAGATTTGTCCCGGGCTCACACGGCAGGCCCCAGAGCCATGCTTCAGCTGCAAGGTGACAGCAGCAAAATGGAGTCAGAGAGGCCGGAAGCCCAAGTCCCCTCACTGAAAGCGCTTTCTCGTCTATGTCGGATCTCTGTGTAGACATTATATACCTCACTTTCTCTGTATTATTTAAATTTCTCTGCAATGAGTGCTTATCAGAAGTAACAAGAAATAAACTTCCAATTTAAAAATTGTACTTATATGTGTATGTGTACATATGTAGATATAGATAGGCACATTGCTATATACATATGTTAGTTACTTTTGAGGATATAAAAGGTAAATAAATATTTCCATTGATTTTTTGTATTGTTTTATACTTAGTCTATGAAATATTTGTACTAATATAATAACAACCATTTTAAAGCATATTTATGCTAGGCGCCTTGTTCCCTGCTTAATCATAATACCAATCTAAGGCAGGTACTATTAGCATTCCCATTTTATATATTAGGACAATAAAGCTTAGAAAATGAAAGTAACGCATCCAAGCTAATACAATTAGTAAGTGCCAGAGCCTGAGAATTCATGAAATTTAGGCCTTTCTAACTCCAGGTTCTCAATAACAGCTACTCTTTCTCTCTTGGAATGACAGACATGGGTAGGAAGAGACAAATCTGTTCTATGAAGGTACCAGGAAGCCAAGATCTTATAAATCTTGACCAGGACCTCCAATTCTCCCCCCTCCCCTCACCAATGTCTATTTGTCACAAATTGCCTTTGGATTTGAGGAGCTCACCCAGCCTGCTTCTGTGACAGCAGCCCATTCGTACATCGGCTGGGTGCTCTTTTCAGCTTGGGGGAACAGGTGTTAGAGAGACCATTCGACTTGTTTTTAAGCAGTATGACTAGTATACATAATAGATAATGTGTGATTGTGGTAGAATGGGACCTATTTTCCTGGCTGATTGGATGTTCATCCAGTATTTTCCCATGTACCAGTGAATGACCTGAAAATTGCAATAAAGACCAAACCTTGTGAACAGCCAAAGAGCAGCTTTCTAACTTCAGTAATTCTCAGAATCAAGCCAAAGACCAGATTTTGTTGCAGTACTATTCTAACTTAAATAGTTTTACGTGGCTGTTACAGGTGAATGAATGAATGAGCAAATTCTACATCACCATACTTTCAACTAGTTTTGCAATGGCCTCACTATTCTGAGAGCCAGACTCTGGTTTTGTTGTGGAGTCTGCGTGTCTACCATTTCCCCCAGTGTTTCATAACAGTAACAACGAGGAAGGCAGAACGAAGTGTATGTTGAATGAACATCTATCTCTCTGACTATTCCCTAAGCAAGTAAAATATACTTGAATCATTAACTAAATTTGGAATGAAAAACAAAAGAAGGAGTTAATGTTATTGAGAGAACTCCCCCCATATACAATGAAAAATCAGGGGACACAAAAGTTATTTCAGGACTCAGAGCAATGACATTGCGAGCAACCCGCCTCCCCAGAGTCTACCGCATTCTACATTTTGCTCAAACGAGCTCTTTATTTTTAGGCACATGAATTCTCAGGATTTACAATTCTTTTCAAACATGAACTCCTATTGAATAATCTGCCTGAAGAAGAATATCCTGGAAGATAATGAAAAGGGTTCTAAAACGCCATTCTTCATGAAATTTAAAATTTTCCCCTGGATGGGTTTTAAACCATATTTCAAGAAGATGAGAAAAATGGAACATCTGTCCAGTGAAACTTCAGGCATAAAAAGATGAACTCTTAGATTAAGACAATCGTCTATAGGCGGTTTTTCTTGGCTTTCTTTAATGATTTAGAAATAGTGTTTTCTTCTCATCAAATGATTTTGAGACCTTTGATTTGCATTATTTGGAAAGGACAAACTTAGTGAATTAAAATCATAAAGATAGATGAGTTGTATTAGGATTCTACTTTGCTAATAGCACTAATATTTCATTTCATTTTAGTCTGTGTAATGGTAAGAAAGTGACTACTTTACCTACTTTGAAATATTCTCAATTGCTTCCTTATGAGGAGCTCAGATAAAAGTTTTTGTTCTAGGTTTTAAATAAGAAGAAAATGTTCATACCAGTAAGAAAAGCAATCATGTTGCTAGATATGTAAACATGAAATCTATAAAACAAATGTTTTGGTAAAATATGTCTTTTGGGCACTGAATTATTTGGCAATCAAAAGTGTTTGCCTGGGGAACAAAATGTTTTGTGGAAGAAACCTTCGGTGTCCTAAAACTGATTGATTACAGAAACTAAGTTGTAGAGCCAAGAATGAGATTCTATTTCTCTGTCCAAATCAGGAGATGCTTGAGTTTAAATACCTGCATCAGAACCGTCTCTGTTGTGCACAGTTGCATTGCCAACTATTCCTACTCCTTTGCCAATAATTCACAGTCTCTAGCCAGCCAGGTTTCTGTTGAGTCTAAAATATTGACACTTTGGCCAGAGCAAAGAAAACAGTCAAACCAGTTTCATTGTCTTTATGTATCTGAGCCTTCAGATTGCAGTGAATTTGATGGGCCTGCTCCAAACATATGTGTAAGTTATAATAGGTTGCATTTCCTTTTTCCCAACTTTCAAACTAGGAACAAAACAGGGACAGTGTTAATAATAACAACAACCAAATATCCTTAAAGAAAAAAAAAACAAAACAAACTTTTTATGTTAATTCAATTCATAAAAAGAAGAAGCTTCCCTGAATGACAATCTGGAGATAAAAGAAAGGGAACATATTAAAATTCATTGAGGCAAATAGTGGAAATAGCACTTCATGAGTCCGTCACAGCCAGTGAGTCTCCTAAACCTGTCTTCATCTGAAAACTGTGTCTATAACACATCTCCTATCTACCTTACAGGACTGTTACATCATAGAGGTTATTGCAGGTCAAAGTGTTTTATAAATATTTAAATACCAAACCATTTTATTCTTAGTATTATCATTCTTTTTAGCTAGTTTTTTTGTTAATGATTATAGTTGATGTCGTTGTTGTTGTTTAAAATGGCAGTCTCACAGGAGAATTAGCTCTGTTTTCACTGGGATTGTCAGTGACAATAGTCAATGCTATTCAAGTAATCTTTATGTCATACAAGCAGGTCTGCATAGCACACTAAGTAATCAATAGGCCCTATTCTTTAATCTCGGCGAAATGAATGATCAAAGCATTCTAGTCAATGAGCCTGACTCTTTTTAAAGATATCAAATATTTTATTAGTTTTCTCTGGAGTAACTGCACAAATCAGGGAAAGTAAGGGCTGACATGCCAGCAAAACTAATCAAGAAGTTAGACTCATGTCAAATCATTATGAAACAAAATTGGTACAATGCTTGGGCCTTCTGAGCACTTTAAAATAACTATATATCTATATCTACCTGCAGTTCAGGTAGATATAGATATAATTAGAAGGTAATAAGAAGGTAAGGGGATGGATGGATGATGATAGATAGATAGATAGATAGATAGATAGATAGATAGATAGATAGATATAGATGGTATAGATAGATAATAATGATGATAGATAGATAGATAGATAGATAGATAGATAGATGATAGATAGATACACAGATAGGCAGTAAGTAAATATACAAAATTTTAAATGTGATGTATGCTTCCAGTAGAGATTTAACAATACCATCAAGTAGGAGAAAAACTTATTACTCTTAATTTTAGTTAAAGGTAATGAATATAAATGTTTTAACACATTAATATTCTTCATAATATTTTTGGTGCATAGTTTATTTTTTTCCATAATTGGATCATAGTATATATTTAAATTAGCTTTTAAATCAACTTTGTTAGGATTTTTTTTTTTTTAAGATTTATTTTTAGGGGAAGCCAGGATAGCTCAGTGGGTTAAGCACTCACTTTGCAGCCCCGGGGACCGAGGATCGAATCCCAGCCCCGGCCTGTGTGGAACCATGTGCTGAACTGGGGAGTTCCCCCAGCTCAGTTCTCTCTCTGTCTCTGTATCTCTCTCTCTGTGTCAAAAAATTAATAAATAAAACTTAAAAAAATAAAAAAATTTATTTTTATTGTGTTTGACAGACAGAGAGAGAGAGAGAGAGAGAGAGATACAGTCAGAGACAGAGAGAAGGGGAAGGGTCCAGAACAGTCTCCATAGTTGCACATCATCAGTTTTTCCATATAGTTTCATTACACAGGTGGGTGTGGGGCTGCACAGGGCAGGAACTGGGCTGGGGTCTCACCCCTGTGAGAACTGAACTGGGGGCACTCCCCAGTTCAGCATATGGGTCTGCATAGGCCAGGGCCAGGATTCGATCCTCGGTCCCTGGGGCTGTGAAGTGAGTGCTTAACCCACTGAGCCATCCCGGTTTCCCAGGATTTTATTTAATAAAATGCATAAAATTTAACTACACAATTTGTTGATTTTTTTTACTAATATACACATATATTCCTGTGTATCTACCCTCCCCATCAAAATATAGAATATTTATATCAATCCCAAATGACCCCTGTGTCTCTTTGCAGTAAATCACTCTTAATCCATGCCCCAGGTTACCACTGACCCACTTTTTGTTGCCATAAATTAGTTTTGCCTATCCTAGAAATTCATATATGTAAACATAGCATATATAATTTTTGTTTCTGGCTGTTATTCACACACCATAATATTTTTGAGATTTATTTCTGTACCAGTCACTTGTTATTTCTTGTTGTTGAGTAGTATTTCATTGTATAAACCCATCACAATTCTGTTTATTCATTCACATTCTCAGGGACATTTGGATTTTTTCCAGTGTTTTGGTATTAATAATAAAGTTATTGTGAACATCCATATATTATATATGCAATTGTGTACAATGTTTTTTATTTAATATAAAACAGAAACATTTTTTATTATTTAATTTTTTTTCCAGAAATATTATTTTAAATGTCTTCCTAATTTGCATTCCCTGGATATACCATAATTTACTTAAATACCCTCTATATTTGTATATTTTAATTGTTTCTTATTGTGTAACTTCATAAATAATTATTTAAGGACCATCTTTGCTTTTTCTCTACCTTGGGTGCCAGAAAAGTTTTCAGAGCAGTTCAAACTCAAGCTGCCAGAAAAAAATGTAAGGAAAATGCTCAATTCTTTTTTTTTTTTATTCTTTGATTTGTAGTATACATGAAAACATCGGACATTCTACCAGGATAATTAAAAATGCATTCTAAATTCTAAATGCTTTCTAAAGAGTACCTTCTGGTTCTGGTTCTTATTTATTTTTTTTTTGCTAAGAGCTTCTGAAAGTGTTAGCTTCGTTTGCTATTTTTCTGCCTTTTCAATTGACAATCACCTTGATGAATAGAGAAAGCAACGCGTCTCAACTTTCTTTGGATTAATTGTAAGGAAAGAAACCGTTCAATGAGGCCAAATGTGTAGGTGTTGAGCATTGTTTGTTTTTTCTTAAACTCGGGAAATGTGCTTTTGCAACATGGCTGTCAAGCCCTACATCAAAGAAGCAAAATACAGAATAACTGAACAAAAAAGAAAATCCTTTTTAGAGCCCCCCAAAATGATCAAAAACAAAGCATCAAAAGTAACAGAACTGCTGTGGACTGAAGCATTTAAATTACACCTTTGGTTGTGCTAATTGTAAAACTCATATTCATAACCTCAGCAGTCCTTAAACCAACAATATATTTAACATGTATTTCTGTTCTAAATGTTCTCCCCAGTATCATTTTCATGAGAAGAAACATGGGGTTCATTTTCAGATTTTATCTTAAAGAACAAGGCTACACTAAAAGTTTTTTTTTAATTTAACTCATGCAGGTAGGCATTGTTCTCGAATTCATCTCTCTGCTTTCTATATCAATAACTGGTTTCTTAAAATACCCCATTCTCCTCAATTCTTCTTTGCAATGATTGTGGTCCTATTCATATACTCTTGATAATTATACTCTTGGATATGACATCTTTCTCTCCAGGACAATACAGCACATTATAGGATTTTGTTAACCAGCCCTTCTTTCTCTTCTTCTGGACTTTCAGGGACCCGTTTCACATTGTTATCAGGTGAATAGTGTGTGTTTGCCCCTCTCAGTACCTGCTTCTAAGCACTGAATGTTTGTGGTCCACCAAAGTTCATATGTTGAAGCCGAAACCTCAATATAATGATATTTAGAGGTGAGGACTTTGCAATTAAGTCATGAGAGTGTAGCCCTAGTAAATAGAATTAGTGCCCTTATGAGACATGAGACAGATGATCTCTCTCTATCTACTGTGAGGACAGTGAAAACATGGCTGTCTGTAAACCAGGAAGAGGGTCCTCCTTGGAACCTGACTGGGTTGACGCCCTAATCTCAGGTTTCCAGGTTCCAGATTTGTAGAAATAAATGTCTGCTGTTTCACCAAGTCTGTTTTTTGTTGTCATTGTTATAGTGGCTCAAGCAGACTAAGACACCAATTCAGTAACTCAGTAAGACAGCAATTATAGTTACTCACACACTTAGCCATGGTGATTGGTCTCAAGTAATAGTAAATCACTCAAACCAGAGCTCTGTGCTATGATTTTTTTCAGAGAAGCCCCATTTCAGTGATGTACTATAATCGATTAGCAGCTTTACACCGATTCACAAGAGCTAGTTGCTAAATTTTCAGGGATTTTACAAACCGGTCAATAAACTGAATAATTTGAAATCAGTGGTGGTGAAAATATTTATAACACATAACCTGGAAAGTGCTAAATCAATAAATGTGATACAACACTAACAAAATTAAGGATAAAAGTCATATGATAATCTCAATATTCAATAAATCAATAAATAACAAGTGCTGGAGAAGATGTGGAGAAAAAAAAATTGTCATGCATTATTGACGGGATTGTATATTAGTGCAACTACTACAGAAAACAATATGAAGATTCCTTAAAAAATTAAACATAGAACTATCATATGACTCAGCAATTCTACTTCTGGGCACCATCTGAAGAAAATTAAGAATAGCTCAGATATGGAAGCAACCTAAGTGTCCTAGATGAATGAACAAAGATGTGCTCTATAAATACAATGAAATATTATTCAGCAATAAAAAGATGAAATCTTGCCATTTATAACAACAGGGATGGACTCAGGATATTGTGCTACATGAAATAAGTTAGACAGAGAAAGACAAATACTATATGCTGTCACTTATATGTGGAATCTAAAAAAAAAACAAAATAAATGTACAAACAAAATAAAACAGAAAGAGACTCATAGGTATGGAAGACAAGCTGATGGTTGCCAAAGGGGAGGGGGTGAGGAATAAAAAAAAAAATTAATATATGATTATTTTAATAGTCATGTGTCACATAATGACATTTTAGTCAAAGATGGACCATAGATAAGGTGGTAGTACACCATATAGGCTAAATGTGTACTAGGTTATACTAGCTAGGTTTGTGTGCATACACTCTGCGATGTTTACTCAATGACAATATCACCTAACAATGCATTTATTAGAATGTCCCTCTTGTTAACTGTAGACGCAAAAAAATAATTTGACAAAAGTCAATATTTTTTTATGATAAAAACTTTCAACAAATTAAGTATTGATAGAATGTACCTCAAAGTAATAAAGACCATATATGACAAGTCCACAGCTAAAGTCATACTCATCCTTTAATCATGAATAAGACAATGATTCCCACTCTCACTACTTTTATTCAATGAAGTATTGGAAGTCTTACTCAGAGGAATTAGGCAAGAAAAAGAAGTAAAATTATTCAAATCAGAAAGAGAAAATAAATTGCCTCTATTTACCAGTGACATGACATACATAGAAAAATCATATTTGGTGACATATAATAGTGCCACTCAAAACTGTTAAAACTAATAAAAGAATTCAGCAAACTTGCAGGATACAAAATTAATATGTAAAAATCAATTGTGTTTTTATACACTAACAAACTATCAGAAAGAGAAATTAAGGAAACATCCCATTTACAATAGTACCCCTCCAAAAAAATAAATAAAACACTTAAGACTAAATTTAACAAAGGATGCGAAATATCTATTCACTTGACACTATAAGACATTGCTGAAAAAATTTGAAGAAGACACAAATAAATAAAAAGATATTCCATGTTCATGGTTTAGAAAAAATGACGGTGTTATAAAGTCTATATTAACCAAAGCAGTCTACAAGTTCAATTCAAGCCTTATCAAAATTGCAATGGCATTTTGTATAGAAATAGAACAAACAATCCTAATATCCATATGGGACTACCAAATACCCTGAAGAACCAAAGCAATCTTTACAAAGAAGAACAAACCTAAAGGTATTGCATGTCCTGATTGCAGACTATTTTACAAGACAGTGCATTGGCACAAAAGCAGACAAATAGATCAATGACACAAAATATAGAATCCAGCAATAAATCCATGCATATATGGTCAGTGAATTTAGGACAAAAGATACCAGAAACATATAATAGGAAAAGATATTCTCTCCTATAAATGGTGTTGATAAAACTAAATATCCACCTGAAAAAGAATAAAACTGGATACCTATCTGACATAAAAATCAACTCTACATGGGTTCAAGACTTAAATGTAACACCTGCAATTGTAAAGTTTATAGAAGAAAATATAGGGGTTAAGTTCCTCGACATTGATCTTACCATTGATGTTTTGGATTTGACACCAAAAGCAAAGATGACAAAAGCAAAAATAAACAAGTGAGACTACATCAAACTAAAAACTTTGTGCACAGGGAAGGAAACTATCAACAAAATGAAAACACAACCTATGAAATATTTTTTAAAACTACATCTCTGATAAGAGGTTAAGATAAAATATACAAAGAACTCATATAAGTCAATAGCAAAATAATAATAATAATAGCCCAATTAAAAATGGGCAGAGGCCTAAATAGATATTTTTCCAAAGAAGACATACAAATAACCAAGAGGCACATGGGAAGATACTCAACATCACTCACTAATCATGAGAGAAAGGCAAATTGAAACCTCAGTGAGATACCACCTCACACCTGTTAGGATGGCTATTATAAGAAAAGACAAGAGACAACAAATGCTGGCAAGGATTTGGAAAAAAGGAAATTCTTGTGCTATTGGTGGAAATGTAAACTGGTATAGCCATTATGGAAAAGTGTGGAGATTCCTCAAGAAATTAGAAATAGAATTGCTAGAGATCTTGCAATCCTACCAGTGACTACTCATATATCCAAAAGAAACAAAATCACTATCTCAAAGAGGTATCTGTATTCCTACTATAGCTTTATTCACAATAGTTAAGATATGAAAACAATGTAAATGTCTGTTGATGGATGAATGGATAAAGGAAAAAATGTGGTGTGTATACACACACACACACACGTATATATATACACACACACAATGGAAATTTACTCAGCCTTCAGAGAGAAAGAGACAGAGAAAGAGAGAGAAAAAAGAGAGAGAGAAAGAAAAGGAGGGGAAGCCGGGATGGCTCAGTGGGTTAAGTGTTTGCTTTGCAGCTCCAGGGACTGGAATCGAATTCAGGCCCCGGCCTGTGTGGACCCATATGCTGAACTGGGGTGTGCTTCCCATGTACGTGGACCCAGTTTGGTTCTCGCCTCCCAGTTGGGTGCCAGGCTTGAGGTGGCATGCCTCCCATGCAGGAGGTCCCCAGCCCAGTTTCCACCCTGCATGGCCCCCACCCACCTGTGTGGAATGAAACCATATAGAAAACAAATGAAGTACAACTATGGAGACTGATCTGGGTCCTCCCCCTTCTCTCTATCTCTCTCTGTCTCTGTTTCTCTCTGTCTGTTAAAAACAATAAGGGAAGCCGGGATGGCTCAGTAGGTTAAGCGCTCACTTTGCAGCCCCGGGGATGGAGGATCAAATCCCAGCCCCAGCCTGTGCGGACCCATATTTTGAACTGGGGAGTGCCCCCAGTTCAGTTCTCACTGGAGTGAGACTCAGCCCAGTCCCTGCCCTGTGCAGCCCCACTCCCACCTGTGGAATGAAACTATGTGGAAAAACCAATGATGTGCAACTATGGAGACTGTTCTGGGCCCTCCCCTTTCTTTCTGTCCCTGTCTCTGTCTCTGTCTCTCTGTCTCTCTCTCTCTCTCTGTGAAAAACAATAAAATAAATCTTAAAAAGGAAAAGAAAAAGGAGGAAAGGGAGAGAGGAAGAAAGGAATTGAGGAAAGAAAGAAGTCTTGACTTTTGCAACATGCATGAACCTGGAGGGCATTACGGTAAGTGAAATAAACCAGACAGTAGAGACAAATACTTCATGGTATCACTTATATGTGAAACCTTAAAAAAACACACAAAATCAGACACATAGAAACAGAATAGAATAGTAGTTGCTGGGGATTGGGGGACGGGGGAAATAGGAGGAGGCTGGTAAAAGGATACAAACTTTCAGTTACAAGATGAATCAGATCTGAAGATTTAATGTATGACATAGTGACTACAGTTAATAATACTGTATTGTGTAATCGCAATGTGTTTAGTTAACTTTATTTTCTCCTAAAAAAACAGAGGTAAATATTTGATGTGATGGATATGTTAATTAACTCAATGGTGGGAATCCTTTCACAATGTATACATATATCAAATCAATATGCTGTGTACTTTCAATTTATTACTTATTTATTTGTCAATTACATCTCTATAAAGCTGGGGGAAAAGAAGTTGGACAGTGCTACAAATTAGATTTTTGCTTTTTTTTTTTAATTGCCGAGAGCTTCTTTTAAAATATTTATCCTCTAATACCACAAGTTAGATATAGAATGGCAGGAACAATATTCTATATTTATCGTTCTGCCACGTAAAATGTATTCCCTGGGTGACTAACAAATCCTCGTCGTATCACATCATCAGGCTTTAATCATAATGACAGTAATATAATGAGATGTTATGATGTAAGGATGGGAACTAGGAGTTAGGATGTTGAGTCTTGAAACTAAGTTCTCACTTCTGCAGTATAGTATTGAGTACGCAGACTTTGGAATCAGAGACCTGAGTTCAAGTCTTCCTTCTGGCCTTCACAATCTAATTTGGGCATGTTTCTCAAGGCTGTCTTCAGAATAGTTGTGAGTAACAATACTTGGTAAAGAAGTCAAACCTTTCCCCTAAAAAGGAATTTCCTTTTCCTTTACTTTCCATAACCCATACAATGCCTTGATATACACTTTTTGTAATTCCAAAATTTTTGGCAATAATTTCTAAACCAAACTGTGTCTGCTGATAAATACTTTGTGTTTGTGTAGTACTATTTACTTTTCAAACAATTTTTGCACTCCTATGGTATTTGGTCAGACTCTAGAAATAAAGATTTCATCTGATATGACATTCTTCTCAAGGTAGTAGATAAGGAAGAGTAGGTCCAAAGAGAACTTTAATTTGGTGACATTTTACTAAAATTTGAAGGGTCCTGTTTATTGTAACCAGCACATCTTTTGTTGATAACATATCTTGTCTAGCTTTCATGGGTTACAAGCCCATTAACAAATATATGATTATACAGCAAGGCAAGTATTAAATTAAACCCAACTCATTCCTGTATGTAGATGATAGATATAGATGCTAGAAATAGATAGATGATTGATAAATGCTACATAGATAGATAGATAGATAGATAGATAGATAGATAGATAGATAGATAGATAGAAGATAGATAAGATAGATGCCTAGGTGCAAAACAAAATCTCTACTTTGATACATGGCATAGTCTAGTCATTTTGTGATTCTGATACCATAATTTGTTATGAACAATAGTATGAGACTTTGATTTCACTGTTCAATTCAATGAACAATTATTGAACCCATTTCTAAATCAGAGGACAGGTATCTATGAGTGTACTTGGATCTCTAAAGCAAATCTTTGCATTTCAAGAATATAGCCTGAATTTTTTGGTCATTTGAATCAAAACATTAAAAATTAACACTTAATATAACTTTCTAAATAGCCAATGACTCTTACTCTCAGAAACTTATGGGTTGCTTCATAAAACCACTACAACAAAATATATATTTTTTAATGTCTTTCCTAGATAGGCATTGCCAAACTTCTAGGTCTGATCATTACAAAGCTCCCTGACCTCTACTCCATCTGTGTTGCTAATCCAAGTGTCAGTAATGACAACAAAAGAAAACAGCTAAAGGCAGGAAAACAGCATATCTAACACCACGCTGAAGGAGGCAGCATCACTAGAGCTTTGGGAAGGGTCAGCCGTCAGGAAGTATGGAAGACTGGAGCAGAGACTGCAGAATATTACAGTGATTGCTGCTAATGTCGTCTCACTCCAAGTGAGACATATCTGTGCTTTCTTCACCAGGCCTTTTTCAATTGTAAGTGAACTGCAACTCAAGCTGGCTTAAGGAAAAACAAAAGTAAGCATGAAATCGTTTGGCTCTTAAGCTGAGATGTTGAAGGATCCAAGGTATGACATGATGCAGGGGCTCCAATGTTGTCCCAAGGCCCAGGGCTCTTTCCATTTCTTAGCTCTCAGGATTTTGCCTTCATCTCAGCTAGTCTTGGCCCATCATTCAACCACGATGGCCAGGGGCATGAATATTCTGATTGTCCCGACCCAGATGTCATTGTGCACCTGCTCCAGGAACCAAGTGAGGTGAGGTCAGTCCCACCCAACCACATGACCTGGGGTTGGCTCTGCTCCTCAAAGCTGAGAGAAACTTGGTTAAAATCATGGAGAACAGATGTTAGGACGAGATCACGGCTCCATGGCTACTTTCTGGCTGCACCCTGGAGACATGTAGTGTGTAATAAGACTTCTGGTTTTGGAGTTAGACAGACCTATCTGCACATCCCAGCATTGCCACTGCCTAGCTGTGGGACCTTGGCCAGGTCACTTCATCTCTCTGTAAAATGGAAATAATTGTACCTAGCTCAACGACCTTCTATGAGAATTACATAAGATCATGTATAATATAAAGCACAGTGTCAGGCAAATTGTAATCAACCACTTAAATAGTTAAAGAAGGTGGTGCAACTGAAAAAAAATAGAACACTTAGATACAAATAAATTTTACCCCTGAATAGATACTGATGTCTTTTAAAATCATTGAAGGAAGATAAAAACAAAATCCAAACTAAACTCATCTAGTGGTTGTAAACATCTCAGGTGTTTGCTAAAATGTTTCTCAAACTTTTCATAAGGATTCTCATTACTGCATTAAAGAATTTCTCAGTGGTGCCAGCACTTCAGGGAGCTAATCCCTATTTAGTTATTGTACCTTTATTACAGGTCTATGTATAATTGGAATAAATATTTTGAAATATTAAGATTTTTTTTTGATGGTCTTCAATCACTCCTTTGTATCTGCTCAAATATTTTGATGAGAAAAACAGAGTAAAGTCAAAACCTTTGTAAAAAAAAAAAGAAGTAGAATCTAATATAAAATTGGGATTGCTAACATAGCACAGAGATGCCAAAACTGCACGGGTAAGTGATTTTGAAAAACCATCAAATAGACATTCCACAAGGTCAACCAAAAGGCAGAACGCCTGAGCGTAAGGAGTGATCTTAGTCCGTTAGTCATTAAAATGCCGAAGAAAAAGAGTTGCTTTTCTGCTGGCTTCTATCCTTTATAGGAGGATATCGTTTTATATATAAATTTCATCTTGCCTTTAATTGCCTGGTGTAACTATAAACACTTTTTAAAAAATTCTTGGCATGCCAGAGGAGAAATCTGGCCTGGGCTGAAAGTCATTTGGGGTCAGTGACAAGGATGAAGGAAAGCCAAGTAAACTAGTAAAACAGAAGTT
>PVKE010020459.1:0-27463 GCA_004027555.1 Craseonycteris thonglongyai | reverse complement strand
CCCAAAATGTAGTTGCTTAAAAATCTTTTTAAATTAATCTTTTGACACCTTTTTAACAGTCTAAATATTTTTACACACCTATCTAAGCTCCCTTTAAAAATATTCTGTGTTTCTCTGCTCATCAGTGCTCTCCAACATCGATCCTTTGAATCTTTTTGGTCACTATTGTCGAAATTTAACCACTCATGGTAGCGGCTATAAAAACTATCTTTTTACCTCTCTGTTTCATCTAAACATCAAGAAGTTTTCCCCACAGTCATGATCCTTCCCTACTCTCTACTTCCCATCCCATGGGGCCAATATGCATATAATTATTAATACTCCTGAAATGCTGCCCTCACCCTACTTCTCTACCTCCGTCGAGCATCTCTCTGTAAAGACATTTTTCTCCTACTAGGATTGATTTTTATGAGAGAATAACTATATGCTTACCCCCTTAAATTCTGGAGGATAAAATTCTCTAACATTCTAATTAATGTAATAGTTGTGTAGATAAAAAGAAATCAGGCTTGGAGGAGCTACATACAAGTACTTAGTCCAATTATGTGGTAAACTGAGTAAAAACGCGAATCAGTATTACACTAGAGTTTGAATCAGGCAGGCAGCACTACACGTGGTTATGAAGTCCAGTTCTGGACCATACTGTCAAGGTTTGAATCATCCCTGTGCTGCTTGGCATCTGTGTAACCTGGAAACAATCTCTCTAAGTTTGAATTTTTATATTTGTAAAATGAAGGTGATGACCACATTGCTATCTAGAGCTGCAATTATTAAATGAGTAATACAATAGCAAAATACACAAAGTAAATACTATTTAATTATTTATCATTAACTACTACATTATATTGCCTTTCAAAATCAAAAACAATTTAAAAAAGAAATGTAAATGTATTAGTCAAAATAATATACATAACCAGTCTCCAACACAAGTTATATAATGAATATCAAAATAAATTGGCTTATTTAACAAAAGAATAATTCACTGACCTGACTGTGTCAAATACTTCATTAGTTGAACCCTCGATCAAAGTTTAAATCATGTAGTACTTAACTGATGATGATGATGATGATGATAACAATAATTGACATTTACAGAGACTTACTGAGTACTAGGCGCTTATTCGATGTGGTGATAAACATTAGTTAACCCTATTCACAAATGAGCAAAACTGAAGCTAACAGATTAAATAACTTGTTGAAGATCAAGAAGTTACTAAAAGTCAAAATTTGGTTTTCAACCACAGAGGTGATTACAGTGTCTTCAGAGCCTAAAACTGACATTCAAAACTGAGTAAATATTACCTAAATTGTTAGATGAATACATTTCAATTATTTCTAAGTCTAGTTTATTAATATTTCTTCAGTTTATTTTTACATCACATATACATTTGATTTTATAATAAAAAGTAATGGTCACAAATTCATAGAATCTGTTACTGATCATAAGCTTTTGGTACAAAAAGTAATGACAATATAAAATGTTCTGTAAATTTTAGAGTAAAAAGAATTCTAGGTGTGCCTGTTAAACCTATACATATGCATATATTTACATTTCAATGTGATTTTCTCAAGCACCTTGTAAGGTAGACCCATATTAGGATGGAGAAAGCTATAGCCTAGAAAGGTTAATAAATCTAAAGTCATGCACAGTAAGTGGTGGAATGGGGATTTGACTACAAGTTTGTTTCTCTGATCACAACGTAAATTTCACTAAACAGAGCAGTCTTCCAAAGTGGGTATTATTTCTTAAATATGCCAGTTATGACTCTAAAGTGTTTTTCTTATAAATAAACCTAACTTCAGTAAAATCAACCTGTAATCATACTTGAAAATGCATCTTCTTTTCTGGATTTATTCTACTGTCATAGTTCCCTGGGTTTGAGAGAGAAAATTAGTAGTTACAATGTAGAATTCTTATCCTTTGGCATCTACTGTATTGGTAGTGAAGATTTTACACATATTATTCATTACATCATATTTGGATAATACATGAATATTGTGTATCACCGGTCTAGACAAATTTTGTGCCTGAGACAATGCATAATGCAATTCCTGTCTATAAGATACAATAAATAGGTTTATTCTGTTTCTTCTGCCAAAACAAAGACCTTGTGTTAATTCTTCAGAATGAAAATGTAGACTAGAGTGATATTGGTAAAGCAAATTCAATTAACTAAATGTAAGGTAAAAAAAATACCCTGAAACTTATTTTGTGTCAGACACTGTTTTAAGTACTTTATATGTATCCTTTTATTTATTTCTTATCACAACCCTATGTGACAAGTACCATTATAATCTGTTTTATATATGAGAAAACCAAGGAACAAAAATTTTAAGCTAGTTTCCCAAAGTCACAAGACAGTAAATCTCATAACTGGATTTCACAGTCAAGCAGAGCAGGTGAGGTGCCTGACTCCAGTATACAACAGCAGCTGCAGCAACTGAATAAACAGCAAAATTAGGTTTGAGTTAAGCCAGACAACAGACCCCGTACTGTTGCCTTTTTGTCTGAATATTAACTACCTGCATATATATGTAATTGAGATACGACTATTTATACAAAAAGTTATATATACATTATCTTAGCTCCAGGAATTTAGATATAAAATAGTTATAGAAGCGGTCATAAACGTTTTCTATTCTTGGATATTGACTCTGCGATGAATATTGTGGGTTGACTCCTCCCTTCAATCTTCCTTCTAGGTCTAGAGCAACTGGAAATAAATTAGATTTCTGAGATGCCCCTGAAACTAAAACCCTGGATTTTAATTACCTTCTAACAATTAGCTACACTTTCTTAGGATTTGGAAGGAAAAGGTGATGTGGAGATCTTTTTTCTTCCCCTCACCCTCCTTTTTTTTTTTCCCCCCTTATCTCTCTGCTGGCAAAGAAGGTCAAGGAAGAGGTAAATTTGTTCTGCAGTTGTTCCAAAGACTGTTATCTAGATTCCTGGCTGACTAGGAGTATTTGCAGCAGCTGCAGCTGCAGCAGCAACAACATATTTCTGATTTCACAACCTGTACCCTGGATTCCCTATTGAAGCATATTCTTAAATTCACAGCTCCAGTGGCAGTCACAAAAGTGGTAGCTTCCTAGGTGGCCACCTTTCTCTGAAAGTCATTCTGGAAACTCAAACTAGAAACCACCCCTTCAGCCTCAAACACATTCTCAAGTACTTAATTCATTGTATTAAAACCATTTCTTCTTAACACTCCTGGTGTGCTTTTCATGTCTTGCACTGAGCCTTGGCTGATAAAGTATTCATATCTGAACTGAATGACAGCAATCTGGTAGAAGTTCTTGGAGCTGATTTAAAGTCTGTGGTACTGCTCTATCTTATAGTTTTCTCTTTTCATGAATTCCTGCCCATCTTCCTCACCTCATTCTCAGCTCCTTAATAATCTTGTCCACTCACTACTTCAGACCATTCATGAAAACCATTTTGTAAGTCAAGCTTAATATATATCCTTAGGTTCCAACTTAAGAATTGTCATGTCATTTTGAAAGAAAAAGAAAATTTAGCAAATAAAATGTTCAGATCTTTATCTAAGGCATTAAAAGCAATGGCATTCTGAATGAAAGAAAGTTTCATTTGCTTGTTTATTCTTCTCTTCTCTGTTGTATTTAAACGAGGCAGTGTGTTCTAACACCTAATTCCCAACTCCTGCCACTTTTTACCACTAGTGCTACATGTGTGCTGCAACTAATGTTATTGCTTTACCCTTGCCCTGAAATTTTTGTTTCAAAAAAGAGTGTAGGTACTGTACTTGGTAATTGGCACTTGCCACAAAATATAATTATCTTCAAGACATGTGTGCACAAAATTGAGGTCAAGATCATGTCAAGTCCCTTGCCTCTGCCACAATTTTACACAAAATCTTTTGTGCAAAAATTTAAGTTTTGAGAATCCAATCCATATGTTTTTCTTTCTGGATAGTCTTTATTTAATTAATTAATTAATTAATTAATTTGTTTGTTTGTTTGTTTGTTTGTTTTTAAGATTTATTTTAGGGAAAGCTGGGTTGGCTCAACAGGTTAGGTGCTTGCTTTGCAGTCCCAGGGACTGAGGATCGAATCCCTGCCCCAGCCTATGTGGACCCATATGCTGAACTGAGGTGTGCTTCTCATGTGGAAGGTCCCCAGTTAGGTTCTTACCCCCCAGTTTGGCCTCTGGCTCAAGGGGTGTGCCTCATGTGGGAGGCCCCAGCCCAGTCCCCACCCTGTGCAGCCCCCACCCACCTGTGTGGAATGAAACCATGTTGAAATAATTGACAATGTACAAGTATTGAGACTGTTCTGGGTCCCCTCCTTTTCTCTGTCTCTGTCTCTATCAAAAACAATTAAATAAGATTTATTGTTTGAGAGAAGGTGAGAGTGTGAGTAACGGGGGACTGGGTGGGGGGCAGAACAGTCTCCTTAGTTGTATAGCAATAGTTGTGACATAGTTTCATTTCACAGGTGAGTGTGGGGCCATGCAGGATGGGAACTAAACTGGGGGCTTCCTACATAGGAGGTGAGAACCTTCAATGCCATCTGGGAGGTTTCCAGTTGTGTCACAGTTCAGCATATGGGTTTGCATGGGCCAGAGCTGGGATTTGATCCCCAGACCTTGCATTTGCAAGGTAAGTGCTCAACCTGTTGATCTATCCCAGCAACCACAGATACCGGTAGTCTTTATTAGCAAAGTTTAGTCCAGGAGTAGCCATTAAGGAATTCCCAAATTCATTCAGTTAGAAAGCTCAATATTTATCAAAGAATAAATATTGGTACCAGAGCACCTTGCTGAATTGGTACTCAGATACACACTAAAATAAATACCATACATACTTCCATGTGATGGCTGTTGGGAAGAATGTCAGAAGGGTAAACAACATTTGGGAAAACCAACAGCCATTTGTTTCTTTGTACCTGACCAAAAATATGTTCAGCTGGTATTTGTGCTGCGACATAGACGGGCGCCTACAGCCCATCTGACGCTTCTCTCATCCTCTTTTTCTGCAGAAGAAAGGAAGGGGACAGAGAGATTAAAAAAAAAAACAAAAAAACTACGCCCAAGTCCCAAACTGCCATAGCCAAACCAGAGAAGTAGCCTAACAAAGGAGAAAGCCGTGTCTCCAGGAGCTGGGTTAGAGCCTACATTTTAGTTTCTGGATGGCAGTTAGGAAGGGTTTTATAAAAATAAATAAATAAAAATAAATTAAGTAAGGTACAATTTCCATTCTTGAATACTTTTAAACATTAATTTGAAAGCTAATCAAATTAATGCACTTCTGTGGGAAGAACTGAGAGTTTTTACATTCTTGTTTATTTCCAGACCATTTACAAAAATATAATTCCCATTGCTGTTTTTTTGCTATTCCATTGTGTTTTTCCTACACATTGTAATTTATTACTTCTCCCTTCCAGTTTATGTTTAAGTTCAGTTGGAAGTAGAATTTCCTTTGGAAATAGTATTTGAGGCTGCAAGATTATTTTAATTTAAATTTATTATAAACAATCATTTGATGAAACAAACAAATGTCTATTCTATTTTCACTGACAGGACCAGCAGGAGAATATTTGAATATTTTGTTTTTAATGATTTATTATGAAAGTTTTCAAATATCCTAAAAACGTGGAGAAAAAAATAGACAATGAAAATCACTTAGATTGTACAATAAATATTTTACTGTATTTTTTTATTATGTATCTTTACATCTATTTGTCCTATTTGGGAATTTTATGATCAGATAGTAAGAGGAATCAGCTAATAAAACATTAAAAAACATGACTGAATAGAAATCGCCCCACACTTAATAATGTTTCAACATTTTGACTGCTTTTTCTTATCTGAAAATTACTATACAAATTTGGAGAATGTTTGAAGTGAACACTGGGATTATGATTCATATCTTAAAGTTTTCTGCAGGTTTCCCATGTTTTTCAATAAACCAGGGTTTCTTGAGCAGTAGAGGAGAAGAGGTTATCATCGAGCATCAGACTAATATATAAATCTCCTTACATGCCATCACTCTGCCCTCGATCTTTAAATAATGAAATTTTATAAAAAGACTGAACGAAGGACTCAAAAATGATAAACTACAGAGAGATACAAGATGCTACTGCCAAACACCGATAGCATTCAATTAGTTTTTTAAAAAGCATTCTTATCACATCTCCTCCTAATATTAGCTTTCTCAATAAACAATAGCTTGCTGCAATATTGCCAGGGTTGCCCAGCTGAGATGATAATGCAATGACAGATGATCTGGACCGTCCAAAATTGTTAATGTTATTCACAAATGGCACTCACTGGCCCTTCAGTTTTTAAGATTATTCTATGACTCTAACATGAAACCAGATTAATATTTATATGGTAAAAGAGATAAGAAGTGTATATTTTTGTAATAAAAAAGAAACTAAAATATTTTGTGGGTCCATATTTGGCTACTAACTCTGATTGAGTCTGATGTGTTCATAAAAAGCAACAAACACAGTGTTTCTGCTTTTAGAAAAGGTTTTAAATCTTGCATTTTTATTTAAGACCTTAGTTAAGGTTTTAAGATGGTGCTTGCTACAATGAAGGAAAAATAGGCAGGGAAAAAACTCTATAACTTAATTTCATAAAGTCACTATTCATAATAGGCTATGTCAGTTTTTGTTTTTTAAACATATGAATTAATACATTAAACTACTGGGTCAAATTAAAGTCTAGAATAATATTTTATAATTTGTTCCATTTCTTCAGAAAATAGAAAATTTCTAGCCCCCTCCCCCTTCATTATTTTAAATCATCTAAAGAAAAAGCATATTTTCAAGATATTTTGCTATATTGGCCAATTTGATAGGATTGAATTATTTGACCCTTTGAAGGGAAATTACATTTTATTTAGATGCTGAAATTATTGTAAGAGTCAAAGTCTTTATAGCATAAAATTTACAGTTCAAGACATAAAGAAAGTGCTAGCTGATGATAAAAAAATTTCTTAACATCTTTTATGAGGCCCTGAGAGGTCTGGGGTTTTCCTACTTTTCCAATCTCATCTGTAATGGTGTTCACAGGGTGTCCAGATGAGTCAACTTTGCCTTACTAAATTGCTGCTTCTTAGTGTTTTAAGGATTTCTCCCTCTTTCTCTCTGACTTGGTATCATATTTTGTGCTTTGAGCACTCCTCTGTCTTTACCTCCCTGCTCATATTACCAAATCCCAAGTCTTAAAATATTATAAATTTGTCAATGACTATCAGCTTTATACTCCAGTTTCAATAGCTCCCTGACCTCCAGATTTATTGTGAAAAGAAGACCTCAGATCCATTGCATATCATGGAGAAAAATGAGCATTTTCAGAAACATGTTAGACTGCCAAGAGCAGATTTCACACATCTCTTCCTAATTCTGCATTCAGTGACATCACATTTGGTAGCTTGAAATTGGCCATATTGGAAATATTTAACCCATGAAAATCATCAAGTGCTATAAATTCTTGCCCCCTCCACAGCTAGCTTAATAGTACACAAGTGCCTAGAATATCCTGGAAAGACCTAAGAAAACCAGGACAAAGGGGATTCTGAGTAATTAAAATGCTCATTCTGTTTGTTAGAAATGTCATTATTTATTTCTTGAAGATCATTTTCAAAGTCTATTGCTTCAGTATTTTTAAAGTACTGCTATACACACTACATCCCAAATCCTAATAAGCAGCTAGTTTCGGTGGCTCTGAGAAATTTAAAATATTCATTCAGATGGGATAACCAGGTTAGGACAAAATATGAAATCAGAGGAGTCAAATTTAATTACTTTAAGAAAAATTTTGCTAATAATTATTATCTAGATTACTATGATACAGATACCTCATCTAGATATTTAGAGTTGGGATGAAATACTTAACACTAACTAGCCAATCACATTTTTCCTTCTGGAATTTGTAGGTCAGTTAGCTGTTGATAGACAACTTGAAAAGTCATATTTATTTATTCTGTCTGACATTGCTACTGTGAGAATAATCAGTTATAGAGCACAAGAAATCAGACAGCACTAGAATAAAGCAAATATAGAAAGAAAAACAGAGATAAGAGATTTTGTGGTCCAGGAAAATGAGTGAGTTGACATTCCATAAACTATAACCCCAGGACTATACTGCCTATAATTTAAATAAATAATCTTTTCCAATAAAATTTCTTTTTAAAATTCACCTTTTAAGATGTAATTGAGAAGAAATATATCATTAACATCCAGATATAGTATCAAATTTACTTCTTGCAATCACCACTTACATGTGTAATAATAATCTCAAAATTCACATGCCTGAAACTAAAGTGAATTTCACCTAAATTTGCTTCATTCATATTCCAACTTCTTCTTCAGTAAGTGTCTCCATCTTATTTTAGGTATTCATGCTAACGCCATTAGACTTTGATTCTTCTTCTCTCCTATAACTACATCCAATCCATAGCATGTCCTGATGAATACTTCTCAGCATCTCCCTTGTCACCAACGTCTTCCCAGTCATTATTCTCTTCCACCTGGATTATTGCAATAGCTCTCAATGGTCTCTGCTTCAGCCTGTCTCCATCTCCCACTACTCCACCCCAACTCTCTCCCAAGCCTACTACACAGCAGCCAGAGTAAATTGTGTCACTCCTCTAATCAACACTCCATTAAGCTCCTCATTTCCCTCAAGCTAAAAGCCAAAAACCTTACAATGACCCCTTTTCTTTAGCTCTATAACCTCACCTCCAACTATTCACCTTCTTATTTATTTCTGTCCAACTCCATGGGTTCCGCTGTTGTCCTGAAACATTCCAGACACTCTCCTTTCAGACTCTGCCTTTGCTGTACCCTTTACTTAGAACTTCTCCCTAATTATCTTCCTGGCTCAATTCCTCACCACCTTCAGTTGTTTGTTCAAAGTCCCATTGTGAATGCAGATTTCCCTGGCTGTTCAATTTCAAGCACCACCTACCCCAGGACATTCTATCCCCCTTTTAGCCTCTTTGTGCCATATAATTTACATTCGTATAACACGATACGCATTTTACATATGTATTTATTTCTCTTCATTGGACTATAAACTCTTTGCTGGCAGAAATTTTTGATGACTTAGATCTCAGCTGCATCATGTGCCTAGAATGGTGTCTATCATACAGTAAGTGCTCAATAAGCCCTTGAATAAACAAATGAGTCAATTCAGATAATAAATAAAAATACTCATGGGATGAAATTGGGAAAATGGCTCACTTGCACAAACTATTTGCCTAGACTGCCCTAATGCAATGGAATATTGCCAACTCTTTGTTTTTGTTCTATTTAGACTCTGCATCTGTGTAGATTTTGTTTCCAAAATTTGGGAATGTATAGTAATTTAGTCAGGGAAAAAGTTGCTTTCCTGGATGCCTGGTAAACTGATTACAATGAAATTGGCACTGGGTCCTAGTTTTAATATGACACCATGCATATTATCATTCTAATTTTCACTATAAAGTTTTTCTAGTAGCAGAATGGGTACTTTCCTTTTTGTTTTTTTCTTAACAGAATTTAGATAAAAAGCTTGTGTTGTATTTGGCATATGATCACTCATAGCAATCTTCTCAAATAAAAACACAATGTCAGTGAAAAGAAAGAAAAAATAAATGTATAGAATAGAAGCAAATAATTCCTTGCAAAACTGTCTCTGGATACTAATGAACCAACAATAAGAATAAAGGCACTATTGTGGGATTGAGTGATATTGTTCACATTAATGTTTAGTGATGCCAAAGCCAGGATCACCCTGAGGCTTGCATACATCAGATAGGACAATGACACATATTTAAGCCCATTAATCGTAATAATGGTTGGTGCTTCTAGTTTATTTCAGAATGTAAAAATTGAAACAAGTTTTATTTGTAGTTTTATTTTTATATTATTGATCATGTTTTTGAGCAGAAAAAGGGGTTGGGGATTATGTTGAGGCATCACTACCTGAAGTACACACAAAGATATGTGCCAAAGAGACAACAGCAGCATTAAAAGTATGTGGAGTTCCTCCCCCTCACACAGGGCTGCAATGGTAACACTCATTGTGCTTATCTTGAATTTCTTGTGTCCACATAGTCTGAGATTTTGAAATCTGGTTAGAATGATAATTTTTCCATTACCATATGTGAGACACTTTAGGTAATGGTAGAATGAGACAAAATGCACACTCTATTTTGACATGTTCATAAATCTAAAACAATTAAATAATCTCTAGTCATTAAGTAATGTTTGATATCATATATGGATAATGAATACCTATATGGCCCTATAAGAATAAAACAGATCCCAAATTAGATGCTATAATTTTGTAATACATGGATGTGATATAGTCAGCATTTTGGTATATTCAATATACCACCATTGACTTAATTCTGTATTTTCATAAAGAATGAAACTGAGCAGCTGATTTAAGAAATTTTTAAATCTTCAGCTATAAATTTAGTATTAAAGATGAACAGCTAGATCTTTTTGGCCAACTATCTACTGAAAGGATGGCCTAAGCTCCTCCTTCAGGTTTAATCCTCACAATCTTTAAGTCTAGAGAACATTCTGGAGTATGTCCTACATTAGATTTCTACAAAGTGACTGTTTCTATGAATGTGATGATCACATAGGACAGATGATAAAAAGTATGTCTTCTAATGAAATTTGAGACCCAAGAAGAACATTAGAGATCACATTACTTCAATTTTCTCATTTTATAAATAAGAAGCTGAGATAAAGTAAAGCAGAGTGATATAAATACAAATAAATTTATGTGACTGAAGAGACTCAAATTTGCTACCCCCAAATATGTCATTTTGGAAAAGAATTATTTTGATTTGAAGGCAGTTGAGAAGCAGCAGATGCAGAAAGAACTCTGCTCTCCCACTTTCTTTTTTTTTTTTTTTTAATTTTTGAACTGAACTGGGGGCCTCACCACATTCGGGAAGCACATCCCAGTTCAGCATGTGGGTACATCTGGGCCAGAGCCAGGGTTTGATCCTTGGTCCTCAGGGCTTCAGAGCAAGCGCTTAACACGCTGAGCCATCCCGGCTTTCCCTCCCACTTTCTGACAGAAAGCTGGGTGTAGATTTTTCTTTGGGAAGGTGTTCTTCTCCCAACCCCTGTAACAGGAAGAAAAGGACTTTTGATCTCTCTTAAAACTGAAGACAGCACTAACTTGAGTCTATATAACAAACCTCACTAAACAACTGTTATATTCCATTAGTTTCCCCATATATTATATTTTCTTTCCCATCATTTACTCCCTCTAGGAGCCCAAACTCCTTTTTCTTTGTCTAGTCACTTCTCCACAATCTATTGCCCTTTATTAAAATGGTATATAAGCCCCTGGGTTTAGTTGACTCTTTGGGGTTTTCACCTCTTTTTTTGTGAACCCCCTTTTATGCCACATCTGACACATAAATATATTAAAGCCAATAAATTATGTATTCCCTTTTTCTTTTAGTCTGTATTCTGTTAATTTAATCTATAGTGCTGAGTTTTAGCTGAAGAGGGTAGAGAAAAATTTTTTTCTCCCCCACATAAAATATTTGGTTATGCCACTTGGTTAAATAGCCAGCATTAAGAATTCCCTTTGAAACGCTTCACAAATTTGCATGTCACCCTTGAGCAGGGACCATGCTAATCTTCTCTGTATCGTTCCAATTTTAGTATATGTGCTGCGGAAGCGAGCACAAGAATTCCCTTTGAAATAGCTATTTTCATAGTATGTTTATAATCCAGATGTTGATGATTAACTTTATTACTTTGAAGAAAAAACATACATATCCTGAAAATTTTCCACACTATCCACTTCAGAACCCCATTTCTCCACTGCATGTATTGGGGTTGCTACTGCCATTCATCCTAAAACACTATTTTAGAAAGATATGAGTAGGAGAAGGAGCCTATGGTTCTAATGATATAGAAACAGCTATACAGTACTGTTAAATGGTCTTAATCTGCTTCCTTAGTAATATCTTTAACCCAGTTAGATGTCTACCAAGTGACAGACACTTGCTAACAAAGGGTAAGTCATGATGCCTATCATGAAAGTCTTATAATAAAATATGAAGAAGCAGCTATAAAATAAGTGAGTATAATGAAGCAGTAGAAACACTATGATAACGGCCTGTGCTAGAATAACAGGAGGACAAAGGCAGGAGTAGACATTTGTAACACACCATGGGTTGACAAAAATTAATAGAGATAATGACCATTGAGCTCTTGAAAAGTTGCTAGTTAAAAGGAGTTAGAAAAAAAAAAGATAATCAAGATACATCATTCTCATATTGATTTCAAATTTATCTTCAAGACTCCTAGAAGTCCAGGCTTTTCTACCAAGAACCTACAGGAATATCTGACTTGACTAATCTGTCAAGGTCAACATCTTCAATATACACCTTATGGTCTTTTGTACAAACCTGGTCTTCTACATTGTAGCTATTCCATCCTTTTTGTCAAGTGAGAAATCTGAATTAAACTTGATTCCTTCCATTACCAAACCATTGTCAAGTTCTTTCCTGCTAACTTTACTCCCTGAGTATCTTTCAAATGAGTTCAAATCTTTCCATTTTCTCCATGACTGCCATAATTCAAATGATGATCAAGCACAACTACTATTGCATTATTTGAGCACTTAGAAGCCTGCCTGGCATATACTTAGTGCTCAGTAGATATATTTGAATGAACAAGTGATAGACTACACTAGATTACTTATACCATTTCTTACCCTCTAATTCATTTTCCAAGGGGCAAAGTAATCTTTTCAGGTTTCTGATATTATCAAGTCACTTTCTAATTTAAAACCCACAATGGCTTTCCATCACTTTTATAGAAAAAAAAATTAATAAGCTTTAAAAGACCCTGCATGAGTGGACTGGTTAATGCTCTATCTTTTATAAAACAGGATGAAAAATGTAAGTCCAGGTTCTTGTAATTTATTAGCACTGTATAGGTTGGGATTTGCACTGTGATGTCAACCTCCACGTTGAATAATTAGAAACTCTGAGTATGCCATCCTTCAGTAGATACAACAGGAGAGAGAAGATTGGGGGAAAGGTGGTAATGCCAGAAGGCACACATTTTTTAAAGTACATATGTTTTCTTCATTATAAATATTTTTACACACAAAATAGAGAGAATGTGTAACAAATTTCATATATTCATCACACAGATTTAACAATTACTAATATTTTGCATTCTATTTTCTTTTTTTGGAGCTGAAGTATTTTAGGGGAAATCCTAAACTTCATGTCACATCACTTCAGCAGGTTTTGATGGGTTTCTTTAACAAGATACACACTTTCTTGTGAACTACAATGCCATTACTATACCTAACAGAAACAGTAAGAATTCCTTCATATCATCTGATTCAAAAGCCATATTGAAAAATTTTTAATTTTCTCAGAAAAGGTCTTTTTTACATATAAACTATTAGAGTCAGGACCCAAACAAAGTCCATACATCTCCTAAAATCTCTTAATATAAAGCAGTCCTACTCCCCATTCACTTGAAGAAATTGGTTTAGTTGTCCCATAGAATGTTCTATATTCTAAGTGTTTCTGTTTCATTCCTTTGTGGTTTCATTTAACCTTCCCCCCGCCCCATTTTTGTCCGAGTCCTATGGAATTATGGCTCACTCATTGTTAAGACTTCATTTAGCCTTAATTAAAACTAAAAATCCTATCTCCAGGTATAGTCACATTGGGGGTTAGGATTTCAACATATGAATTTATGAGGATAACAAATTGATCCATAGCAATCATACTCCCTTGATCCCTGTTGCTTTTTAGTTAAGTTTTGAAATAATTAATCCTCTAACTTGAGTGAGTTCTATACTATTTTTCTGTTTATTTCATTTCCGCTTTAATATTTTTATCTATCTATCTATCTATCTATCTATCTATCTGTCTGTCTGTCTATCTGTCTATTTACTTATTTATTGCCCTTCTATTTCTAGATTCCCAGGGTGAAAAATTAGGTTGTTGATTAGAGAATTTTTTTTTTAATGTTGGAATTTGCAGCTAAAATTTTCCTCTAAATATACTTCAGTTGCGTCCCAAAATTTCAGTATGTTGTGTTTTCGTCATTGTTCATCTCAAAGTATTTTCTAAAATTTCACTTGTGGTTTCTTCTTTGACCCATTAGTTATTTAGGAGGACGATATTTACTTTTAATATATTGTGAATTTCCTAAATGTTCTTAATATTGATTTCTGTAATTATACTATGTGTGATTTTAATATTTGTAAATTTATTACCGTATTTTCCAGCGTATAAGACGACCGGGCGTATAAGACGACCCCCGATTTTCGGTTGACTTTTCTTCGTTTCAAAAGTCGTCTTATACGCCGGAAAATACGGTATCTTATTTTATGGTGTAGCATAATCTCTACCTCAAAGAATGTTTTAAATGCTCTTGAGAAGAATTGGTATTCTGCTGCTATTAAGTTTTTTGTTATACAGATGTCTGCAAGGTCTACCTCTAGTTGGTTTTTATTCTTGCTTAACTTTTCTATTTCTTTGTTGATCTTCTTCCTAGATGTTTTGTCCATTATTGAAAGTTGAAAATTGAAGGCTCCAGCTATTATTGTTGAATTATCTATTCCCCCTCTTCAATTCTGTCATTTACTTCATGTAGTTTGAAGCTCTATCAGTAGGTAAATATGTCTTTTAGACATTTGGCAGGTATTCTTGGAAATTTATTATTAGCAATTAGCTTGTTATACCACCTTAAAAGCAACGACTCAGAAAGAGTCTATTAATATTTCTGTTGGTCCTTACCATTTTCTGCCCCATTAGTAAAAATTAGTGGTTTTGTTATATATGTAAAATTTCTATACTCCATGAGATAGTTTTCATTAGGAAATGTGTGAAATAAGCTAGTTTCTGACATATATGATACTATATATTTAGTTCAAAATTTTCTTTCAAAATAGATTCCTTAAAATAAACTGACCTTTAAATCTAAAACATCACCATGATATAAAAAATTTTAAGTATGAGGAAGTAGAATAAATATTTAAAATTTATCAAATATAACAATTAATTGAAAAGTCATGCAAAAATTAAATGTAATCAAGGAGTAATCTCAAAATGAGGAATAGATCCCTTTTTAAAAAAGCACATACCAGATAACTGACACAAGTAACCATAAGCTCTAAAATATAAGTATATTATTTTGATGGGTACATTGACAAATTATTGATTTGTTCTTATTTTAAATGTTTGAAATTTTTTCTTTATTTCTTTAGTTATATTCTTCCTTCAACTTTTTCTCTTTATTTTTTTGAAATTTGGGTACTTCAGAGTTATACTTTATTAATCCTGTGATTTTCTTATATTTTGTTCCTAATTTTTATTCATTTTTGTATTTGTTATGTACTTCATTCTTTCTTTTGAGAGATTTATTTATTTTTCAAGCGTTCTTTTTAAAAGTATATATTTATTATATTATTGGTTTCTAAGGAGTGATTTGGTTCCCTGTTAGTGGTTCTGGGCCAACATTATGTATCAAATTCCTTAAGTATGCTCAATCACATCTTCCTCTGGGGCCTTTACTACTTACTTCATGGAAAGTCCTGTTGAGTCATCTCCCTTCCTTTCCTAACACTCCCTGATGCCTTGATCTCCCTTGGAGTGAGTTCAGCTCCCAAGCCTCCAGAGTACCTACCAAGTTGGGAATCCCCGTAGGTCGGAAGCCCAGGTCCTGCTCAACTAAATCCAATCCCACTAATATTTGCAAACGAACCAGACCTGCATAGGATCTGGCTCCCACAGTAGTAATTATATTATACATTCTGAAGAGTTAATCTGAAAGTTCTACTCTAAGTAGTTTTGTATATTTCATCTCTTCATCTTGAAAAAAGACAAATTTGAATATTTTACGTAGTTATTCATTAACTTATGTCAGAGAAAGGGAATTATATCAAAGCTTCTAGAGAATGATTGACTAGGCAATTATACTGCCTCGAGGTCTACAGCACTGCCTCCAAAAAAAGCTAATTTTATTTTTTATTGCTCTATAATGTAACTGACATAGAAAACATCCTAGACAGACACACCACCAAATAAAACCGAGCTAAGATAATAGGAAAGCTACATGACCACAAATAGGTATCTACAGCTGCCTCAGTGAAATCAAAGAATTTAAAAGAAGCCAATTCAAATGGGAAAGATGTTACAAAGCAAAACATATAAACATATCTATAGCTAACATTTGTTTTGATCACACGTTCCTCTTGGAAACACATGGCAACTAGGAAGGAAATCCTATTTTCATTGCCAGCAATTAAAGGGCTAACCTGCCTTGGAATCCAAAGTTATTAGGGGTGCTGTATGTGTTTTAAAACTAAGCAAGTGCCATTTTACACGAATGGTATAGATTCGCTTCTGCAATAATTAGAACTGTTTTTATTATATAAACATCATTTGCTTAATATAGCTTTTAGGCAAAAAATCAGTATCTGAATCGATAAGACTTCAGGTTTAACTAAGTGCTGCTCTTTGGAGAATGGTTTGTGTATGGGTGCCTTGGAATATCTGTTTTATTTAACCATAGTATGTTTGTATAACAAAGGATGGGAAATAGCATAAACTGAAAGGGATCCCAAGTTTATTACATCTTTTTAACCACTGGAGAATTGGACAGCCCACCTGTCGTGGGATTGTCTGTTCTTTGCCAAAGTGAGGGTGAATCGTAAATTATTCTACTTCTACTTCCTGAAACCACTCCTATCAGGAAACAGAAAAGTATTTTGGGAACCAGAAAGTGCTATGCAAATACAAGTTTTTATAATCAGTGTTACAACCTGTTCTCTATACCTAGAAGGGAAAAATGACTAGACATTTTGCACCTTATAAAAATTTTTGTTCCCTAAAAACATTAATGTGTGGTTATTCTTCAGCTTTCCCTGTAGGAATAAAACTCACATTTTACTTTTTCTTAATTAGCCTTGTATCTCAGCTGATTTCATTCTCCCTATGGAACAACTGCCAAACTTACCATGCCATAAATTCAAAACAACCAGTAATTTATTATAAGCTGGGTGGTTGCTGTTAATTTTTTTTAATGTTTTTAACACAAAAGGAGTAATTTCTAGTTAAAATCAATCATCTCTAATATTTACATTTTAATTTTTACAACTTTTAATTATGAATATATTAAAGTATAAAAATTAAAAGAATACTATAAGGAATATTTTCATCACCAGTTGATCAATTTAATTAAACAATTATTAAGTTTTTCTCAGACACACAATTTGCCAAATTATTTGAAAGTTGCATATTCTACATAATAGTACCATTGTCTCATTAAAAAAATAACAATCTCCTGATCTCATATGTCTAGTCCATGATCAAATCATCATTGTTGTCCCCCAAATGTGTCACCCACAATCTATAGGTAATTATTTTAATTAGTTTCTGGTTTAATTCTCCAATATTTTATTGAAAGATAAGTGTGTGCGTGTGTGTGTGTGGATATATTCTTATGGAAAAGGAAGCATGCTGTATGCAGTTCTACACCTCATTTAATTCACTTAGAATGATAACCTAGTGATCTCTGTATATTAATTATTTTCATTTCTCTTACCTCATAGGGTTACTTTACATGTGGATCAATATATACAAAATGCTTATCACATAGAAAATGTGATAAGAAATGCTTATCGCACAGAAATGCTTATCGCATAGAAAATACCAAACTCTCCATTAATGCTAATTGTTGTCCTTTTAGAGAGATTATATACGAAATCTGGCATTAATGGGCGGAAAAACACCCTGTTGTTTTAAGGGAAATGTTTGTATAAATAACACACCCTTATATATAAATTTACTCCAAGATATTTACTAAGTTAATAAAATATGATTGCAGACTCTAGATTGGCTATCAAGAAGCAGCAGCGATACCTCTGTTGTATATAGGCTGAAAACCTCTACTACTCAACATTTTAAATGTAGGCATCAAACACTATATTTTAGTGGTTATATAAGCTTTTAATGGCAAAACAGGTTAATAAAGTATGATAACTTAACGATGAAACTATTCTAAATGATTACTTGCACTGCCAATGAAAATGACAACTTCTTTAATAATTACATCATAAAAACTGAGCATGATTTAAAGGTTACTTTTACAAGGGTCGACAGTTTCCAGGAATAATGACAGTATTTTGTCTATGTGATTGTTTTTTAAATTTTTTAATTTATTATTCTGAGAGAAGATGAGAGTGAGAGAGAAGGGGGAGGACCCAGAGTAGTCTCCATAGTTGTACATCGTTTCATGGTTTCATTCCACACAGGTAGATGTGAGGACAGGCAAGGCATAAACCGAACCGGGTCCTCCTGTATGGGAGTTTATAACCTGCACTGCTGAGCCATCTTGGTGGTTACCAGTTGCACAGCAGATCAGCCTATGGGGTTTGCACAGGCTGCAGCTGGAAATTGAACCCAGCACCTCGTGATTCCGACGGAAATGCTTCACTCCTGAGCTATCCTGGCATCCCTGTCCATGTGATTTTGATTGAACATTAATTATATTTTAATGCAAAACTATAAATGTTCAATCAAATCACATGGAAATTAAGTTAACAAAACACTTCTATGGAAGGGGGTGGTTGATGCATTGATATGATTTGTGATTTTTAATAATGAATATATAGGAAATTTGGGCTGCATGATAATCTGTTTGTGTTGTTGGTATTATCATTGTTGACAGATACACACATCTAGGTGTAGAAAAAAAAACCTGGATTCACATGTTTGAAATTCAGAATTTACTAGATGAATGTCATTAAGGCATAAACCAGTATTCAGGTTTCTCTTCTCTAGAAAGCTTTCATTTTTCTACATTCCCTAACAAAACAACACTAGTTCTTAATGTGGTGTTCTAGGAAAAGTTATTGCTCATGTTCTTCTATCCATATCTTTGGAGAAATTCAAAGCAGAAGAAACAGAGAAGGAGTCTAAGTGCACAAAATATGTGAGGGAATTTATGCTCAAGTGTGTTCAACTGTAATAAGTGTGTCTGAGAAATTGGCATTTTCAGGTTTATAAATATTTTGGTAAGCATCAGTTGGTCCTGAAAAAGCTTTTTAAATATATATTCAATATTAAACTCAAAACATCATCATTAATTCCTTTGTCCATAAAGGTAAAGTGAGAAGGGGCTTGGTTTACAGAGGACTGAAGCAGAGTGAGAGATGGAAGAACCATGGACTCAGTGATTTTCAATAAGCAATGGTCCCTTTTCCATGAAATAACTGTATAGGAATCAGTATACCATAAACTAAAATTAGAAATGGTCTAACCATGCTTTAATCCGCCTATAGAACTATGTGGTCATAATATTAATATATTTCTCATATATTTTAAATATTTATTTGAACTTTTCTCTATTTGGTGCACCCCATATCATACAATTCTTTTAAATATTCATGCCTTGATTTGTCTAGTGTTTCACAATTTACAAAGCATTTTCACAAACATGGTTTTATTTGAATCTTTTCACTTCTGAGTAGTTCCCTCCATTTTACAAGCAAGAAAACCAAGTTGTTTAATGACAAATGCCTAGTAAATGGCCAAGCCAGGACATTAATCAAGGTCTTTCAATTCTATCTCATGTTGTTTCCATTTCAACACACTTACTTGTATTTCGTGATACTAAAATGTATTGGTTTTTATATTTTTCATCATGATATAATTTATCATAACCCTCAAATGACATTCCTATTTGAAAATTCATTAAGTAATATATCCACTATAAGCATTTTTAAGTGAGTGAGTATTTTCATTATCTTAAGCATTTTATTTCTTGATATTGAATTTAGTTAGTGTTTAACTCCTCTTTCAGATATCTTAAGAGAGATATTTACAAATTAAAACTACCTTTCCAGACTGCTGGTTTCTTTCCAAACAAAATTTCTTTTTACTTTTTTTCCCCTGGCAAAAGTGTCTGCATGTAACAGCAGGAATACAAATTATGTCCAAAGCACTTACGTAGTTGGCAGAAGTATTTTCTCTTTTGCTATAAATTTATCATTTTTGAAAACAGTAAATCCCTAAAAACAGGGATGAATTCCAAATAAAATCATCATAGTTATGCCATTTACAATGTTTTAGTTAAGAGAATCTTCAATTATCTATTGTAAAGGTTTTAAGTTTGAGAGCAATAACAATGTGCTATGGGTCTGAACTGGCAGACTAATTTTCAGCTTCAACAACTCTATTTTTTTTCTTGATACTTTTGGCCAATTTTTCACTATAAGAAATGCATTGTTAATTAGTGATCAGTTCCTGCTTGGGTCTTTTCACTCAGTCTACAAATATGCATGCCATTGCAGACAGTAGGATCATCATCAAATCGGGAGCATAATGAGACAGATGGAGGAGAAAGAGCTTTCAGGAGTCAGAAGACAAAATTGAGTGCATACGGCATCATCTGTAATGTCCTTATGTGTGCAAATTCAATTAGAGGTAAAATATTGATTAGGTAGTTGATGTCACAGATAATACATTGTGAAAAAGTAATTAGACATTTTCAATTTTTCATTTTTTAAATATTCACAGCATTAGGGCAGAATTAAAGATGAGTTAGTTAGAAAGCAAATGGTGCTGATGAAGGAGAAAAATGAGTTGAGTATGGACAAACAGGAAATGAATATATTTTAATCATCAAATGTTCAGCAAGCACTTATTAAGTGCCTAAGGCACTGACAAACCAAATAGACACAAAGATGGACACAGAATAAAACAGTTTCTTCCATCACTAAACTTGAGAACAGTGAACAGGCTCTTGTCCTTTGAAACTCCTTGCACCATTGCTCAAATTCACTCAGTTATTTATCTAGAACCGTAGGGACATAGCTCAGTATGTTCAGGGAACACCAATTACCACATCTCTAATTGACCAATCAACATTAAAAAAAAAAGAAGTTACCAGGAGAGTTCTACAAATGACCACCATCAAAGCACAGATTTATTAAGACCTTTCCAGACTCTGAATATGTCACCTTTGTCCTTTATTTCTAAACTGTGCTTGAAAATATTAACCAGATGGACACTCAGAGAAGAGTTTTGGGGCTCCTGATTGTTTATCAAATGAAAAGATACTCTGACAACTCAAGCACAAGTTCAAATAATTATTACTGAAAACACTGAACTGCACAGGAGGTGAAGATGTTGCAAAAAGTTCAAATTTGTAAATATAGAGGTAGAAGAGAATATAAGAAATGTACATAGAGAAAGCGGTGTTTATTTTTTGGTTACAAAATGAAGTCTAGCAGCTGGTGGGAGCTCAAGGAAAGAAAATCAAATCAAATATGGTACAAAAATCAGTAGAGTTACCAATCACAGATAGAAAAATATTAGGAGCTTATAAAATAAACATAAGAATACAGTCTCCAAGAATAAGGAGAAAGAAGAATATAGAAAATATGTACACAAATATAGGTCTTTCAGAGATTTTTATGGAAAAAGTTCAGTTAACCAGTTAGCAACATTTCCTTCTATGTATAGTGAAAGCAGAAAAATATATTTAATAGATTAGAGAAATGCAGACATCAATCTATATTTCAGGCAGAAGAATAATTTGAACGTCTAACAAATCACAATTACTTGCTAATGTTTCCCATTATGAAGAAGAAATAGTTCAGGAAGTATATAAATACAATCCACCTTGAGATATAAAATTAAGTTTTGGAAAAAAATGACACATCATTCATCTAGGGGTCCCTGTCTGGTAAATATGCATGTTCAGAAGAGAAATAACTTTATGCCATAAAAGAAAAAGAGGAAGAAGACTGAGGAGAAGGCAGCTTCTAGGAAATCAAAAGAGGCTGCAAGATTGCATAAAGTCATTACATAATCAACAAACAGTTCCTAGTACAGTGCTGAGACATTTGTTGATCAGGGAATTAGTCAACAAGAAACTTCCTGGGCCCTCAGTTCTACAGCCAGTTGGCCTTTATTTTTGCCATCTGTTTTCTTAGAGATTAGAGATGGAGATAAGTAACCTGATAATAATTATAGCTGACCTTCAGATATTGAAGGAGGGAATAGAAAGTAAAATTTGAAAATGCTTCAAGGTAACTCAAAGTCAATGACTTTATGTTGGGATAACCCTTGAAACAGCTGTAGAGAAAATGGTGTGCAGGACAGAGTCTTACTTACAATCATTACTTGTTTTAATTATCCATCCTTTCAATAAATGTTTATTGATCACCTGCCTTTTTCACCCCTTAAGGAGACCTTTTAGATGTTTTGTTTTGGGGTTTTGTTTTGTTTTTCTGATCACCTCTCCCCTCATGAACATGTAACACCACAGATATACTATTTTCCTTTTTATGTACTGTAGCCCTTTGGAGGGTCTCAAATTACTGTAATATCTAAGATTTTTTTACTGCCACACCCCCACCCCCTGCCCTCCCCTGCCCCAGAGTTAAGTTTTTTCTCCTAGATGGCAATATCATTCCCATTAAAAATGTACACTCTACCTTGAGCCACTATACTAGGCACTCAGGTATTTTGTGAACAAAAGAGACAGTCTCTTTCCCTGTGAAACTCACTGTCAAGAGAGAGGGATAATTAAATATAGGTTACATATAGTGACACGTGCTAGGGTATAGTTCTGAGCCCATATTACTCATTGGGGCATAAGAAAAGGCTTCTTTAGGAAAATGACAGAGATTGAGATCTGAAAGGTGGGTAGTGTTACCTAGTAAGAACTTAAGGAATAGCATTCAAGGTAGAAAGAATATTAGGTACAAAGATCCTGTGGCAGGAAAGAGTATGATAAGGGCAAGAGACTTAAGAACCATATAAGTAGAGCAATGAGAACATCAGAGAACACAACCTACAAGGCTGGGAAAGTAGGCAAGGGACTTACAGTTCTTTAAGGATTTTAGTTTCTATTCTAAGAGCCTGAAAGGGGGGGCGGGGGGGGCAGGGAAAATGACTTGAAGCAGAAGCAGAATCTGTGTCATGATCAGATTCACAATAATCACACACACAAACTACATTATGTTAAAATGCCTGAGATTTATGTAACTTGTAAAAATTTTAATGCTTTCCATTAAAATGACTATGTGTTTTTGAAATCGATGCTTCTCTGATAGATTTCAGTTATCTAGAAAATTAGATTGCATGAAACAGTTAATTCTCACCAGTGTCTGGCAAAGCAAGTATTTTTCTATTTAAAATTGGATCTAGTCATTGTAACATATGGAGTAATAAAGAAAATGAATAATGAATGTATGCAACAGATGATTATTATGTGTAAAGTGTGACAAGTAGACTAGTTACAAAATAATTGATGAAGAATAAATGCAGATAAGAGACAGAATAGATGCCATCCTAAAAGCTCTAAGAGCCTCTCCTAAACAGATATACTAAGTTATACATACTTAAACAAACAAGAAAACTGCTTCTTTTACCTTTAAATGCATTTGTTTCCTATGATATAAAGAGTTCCCATTAGAAACCAGGAAATTTTTAAAAATGGTTTTAGCAGTCACTCAATTCTTATTTTTTTGGTGCTTTAAAAACAGGAGGTGAGTCTTAAAAGAACTTAGAGATGTATTTATATTTAAGGCCCGAATGAGTTTCAAGTACATGTGCATGTGTGTGCATATAACATCAAAAATTATATTACAATATTTAAAAAATTTCTTTGAGGGTTTTCTATATTTTAATTTAATTTTTTTCAGATAATACTATTGTAGAGAAACACAACTGTTGGTTTTAAAAAGTAGACTGAGCCGCCAGTTGATGCTTGTACCCTTACCAGGAAGAACATGATATGAAACAAAGGCAAGAAATTCTAAGTTTGTTTTCATGCAATTCAAGACAAATCTCACTTAGCTCCAACCTTTCTATTTGACCTTTTTATCAGATAAAGGATGTCCCAAAATTCACACAAGATTTGAATTTTGTGTCATTTGTGCGTTAAAGTGTTGCCAACAACAACAAAAAAAGACAGCATGATAGCTGACAGTTCAGGGTTATTAAAAATGGAGTGCTACACAAAAGAACAATGCGTTTTCATTGTTGAGCAATGAAAATTCACAATTTTTAATTATAAACCTGTGTTTTCTACCAAAATTACTTCTTGCGTGGATTTTGGGACACCCTTTACAAGCACACAACACAAGCTTTCAGAGTTACTTCCTGTGGTTACTTTCATTTTCCAAATGAGGTGGTTATATGAAGTGATCAACGACTTCCCACAACCCTCCTGAAGATGGTGGAAACATTGCTCTATGTCGTTCTGGAATACAAAGATGGACTCCCGTACCAACAGAGGCCCTGAGCCAATGCCAGGGGCCTTCGAAACTACCCTCTGGGTGAGAAGCCAGAAAAGAAAATAGTTCCTGAGAGATGTACAAAAGGTCAGTCATGATAAGGCCTTTGGGGACTTTACAAATGACTGTAGGATGGGTTCAAGGAAGTGTGTGTGATTTGAAGTACGAAGTACTGGAAGTCCTGGCAAGGTCAGACTGTCATCCATGCTAGTCATCCCACAGCCCAGAGGTTCATGCCCCACACCAGAATGGCCTCCGCTCAGTCTGGCACTCCCTACGACTGCATGCTGAGCCATAGGATGTGGCAAATAGTCAACAATTATCATGCTGGCATTTCACAAAGTAAAAATCATGGGGTTGCTTTTGTTGTGTTTTGTGAAGGCCAGTGACAAACAGCAGAACAAAAAGGCAGGACACTTTTTACAGGTTTCTTTAAAAAAATCCCTTTTTTTGAAGTCAATTACAAATGTGTGTGGTAGTAGAGGATTACTGGTTTTTATAAAGAAAAGAAAAAGAGTAGTGTGTTCAAGGGCTTGGGAACTGCTCTAAATGTTGTTTGTTTTTATTTATTTATTTTTATTTTTGTATTGTTAAATGTATTGGAGTGACATTGGTTGGTAACAATTACATAGTTTCCAGGTGTACGACTCTACTTTATATTGTCTATGAGTTGCATTATGTGAATGTTGCTTATTGATCTGGCATCCTGAAAATGGTCCTTTTCTTCCCTGGAGAGTTTCCTCCCCATTTATAAGGACCCTCCACCCTTTTATATAAAAAAAGTACACACCTCTGTCATGGAGAATCAATACACAGAAGGTAAGAATGCAGTGAAATCGCTTTTGGTCTATATCTCCCCTGCTGGCTGGTTCTACTCACACTAAATCCTGCAGCAAATCTGGGTAGTCCAGAAGAACCAGATCTATAGAGCTAAAAGGCACCAAGATGCTCCTATTTGCACCCTAGTATTCCTTGAAATCACAGTTTTAATTATTATAGTTTGTAATGCTGTATTTATATAGCATTTATACATAGTGTAAAATGTAGCTCTAAATTATTAAAATAAGCTTTCCCTCTTATAAGGGAGTTGTTCTATAAATACATGATAGATAGACAGATAAACAGAAAAATATAAATAACACTTTCAGATAGAGTATTTCTATATCATATGTCTTAGCATATGATATATTAATATATGACATAATATATAAAATAATATATTTTTTAATTCTGTAATTAATAAACAACTGGTTGGTCATAGAAAACTTATATTTTTATATACCGAAATTCAAGACCAAGTATATTAACAGTAGCATTCACATTTTCATACTTCTTTTTCAAGCAGTCAAATTACTTCTGTATTTTGGCTTTAAGAGAGCTATTTTCAATGACACTTGGGCTAAAATTAGTACAAGTTAGAATTCTGTCTTTATCTAGCAAAATTTGATAAATAAAATATTCTGTGGCTTTAAAACTGATTGTCCTAAGAAAGCTTTCTCATTGATGAACAATTGTTTCTAGAGACTAACAATCTATTCCCAACCCCTCAGCAGAGTAAACTTTATTCATTTATTCACTAGATTTAAATTTTTATATTACAACGTGAGTAAATGAACAAAACTCTCTTTTATTCTTGTCTTCAATTATGGGCAGGGGGGAGAAATTAAAAAAAACAATTAATTATCTTAGTATGTTTTGAAAAGCTAAGTGGTACCCTCTCTGTTGTCATGAAAATGGGCATCCTGTTTATAATAATGGTCTTTTCAAAGAAATTCAAGTTTATTAAAATCACCAATTACAAAGTAGCACTTCTATTGCAATAGCCAATTCAATTTATAAAATTTATGTATCCTCAATATTTCACTTTCAGTAAAGTCTTTAATAGCATTTTTTTCTTCAGTGTGTTTTCAAATGTCATTTTTAAATGATTAATATTTTCCTGTATTTTTAAACAAAGTACAGATTCTGTTCATTATGATTCTGTTGGAGAAAACATAATTATTTAACAGCTCAAAATATGTTTGTATTTTTACACATATTGTGGTCATAGAAAATATGTTAAAAATCTGTCATTTAAAAGTCAATTATAGCTAATATTTTCTGAGTGCTTACTATGTGTTAAGCCTTCTTTTAGCTAATCTGTATATATTAATTCACTCGTGTTTTGGGATGGAAATTAATGTGGCTGCTTCATCAGAGGCTGAACTAAATAAATCATGTTTTGATTGTACAGAAAAATAAAATTTATCTATTAGATATTCCACTCAGAGAGAAGAAATAGTAAAAGGAAGGAATTCCTGAGATGATTTTCACAAGTTTAGTATGTTTCTAGTTCACCTAAAGATTTATTTTATTGGGTTAAAAGAAAAGTAGTTATGTTTACTAGATAGTAGAATAATGAAAGTATTATATCTAATGGTTAGTGTGTGTGTGTGTGTGTATATATATATATATATATATATATATATATATATTTGTATCAAACTCTATGCTATATTACATGAATAGCTGATGTGACTAAATTCATACAATATCCATTGCAAAATTTTTATTTTAGAGATAAGAAAACTGGTGCTTGGGAAAGTAAATAAATTGTCCCAAGACAAACAACTAGTAATGATATAAGTGAGGATGAGCCCAGATTGTTCTACTGCTCTATTCCACATCCCCAGGTCTCAACTAACTAAATCATACTTACTATTATTCTTATATGCAATTAAACTATACAGTCTTCTTCTATAGATAACTTTATATATTTTACTTATCTTCATATATATCAAATGTATCTTACTACACATAAAATTTAGCTCATATATAAATACATAAATATATATATATACATATAAATATATATAAACACATATAAATATATATATATACCAGTAAATACATACTGGTATAAATATATATATAAACACACACACATATATAATACAAATTTTTCTGTCTCTCACTATATAACTAGTCTTGGGGAATAGAATCGGAAAACAATAGAGGTGGCCACAGTAGACATGATAGCCTAAAAACTGTCTTTGAGTTTTTTGGCAAAAAAGCAGATGCATGTTCAGGTCATCCTAGTCCTAAGAAATTCCTGAGGACTTAAAAACAGCAAGGGTAGTATGGTATACTCCTCTAGAGCATTTAAATTATAATAAGTGTTTATATTTTGACTATTGAAAACCC
>PVKE010020458.1:0-27466 GCA_004027555.1 Craseonycteris thonglongyai | reverse complement strand
TTGTATCTTCAATTTCACTCATCCTTTCCTCTAGCTGGTCAGTCCTGTTTCCTATGCTGGTCAGTTCTTTTTTCAGCTCTCCCATGATGCCTTTCATTTCAAGGAGTTCCTTTTGGTTCTGCTCTAGCTTCTCAATTTTGTTGGTAAAGTACTCATTTTGCTCAGAAAATTTCTTGTTGAGGTCATTTAACTGTGTCTGTGTACTTTGCCAGCATTGAGTGAGCTCTCTGAGTGTCTTGATTAATGCAGCCCTGAATTCTGTTTCACTTAGATTTGATTCCAAGTGTTCAAGGTCCTTTACTAAAGACTGCTCCTGATCTTCTGGAGGGGCTTTGGATTCTGAGGTGTGCATTGTGTTTGATGTGGTTCTTTTTGCTTTAGGCATGAGTCTGTTTTCCCTCTGGGGGTTTGTCTATCAGATGGGCTTCTCTTTATTTGTTCTTTTGGACTCAGTTGTGGGAGAAGGAGATTTTGGGAGAGGGTTGGGGGAAGCAGACAGCTTCTGTGTCCTGGGACACTTCAGGTTGCTGTCTTAGCTGTTAGATAGCAGGGTAGTAAAGGTGTGGCCAGGGGTGGGGGCATGTGAGTAGGAGCTAGGGCTGGCCTGAGACACAATAGCAGATTCCTCTTTCAGCAGTGGGGCTGGTGGTTCAGTTTGGTCGGGGTGCAGGAGCTCTGGTCTTTCCTCCTCCTAGCTGCCCCTCCTTCAATTGTATCTGTAAGGCACGCCCGCAGGGCAGCACTTGGATGGGCTGGGGCTTGGCAGAGGCCCTGGTCGGCCACGCTGTCCCGCGCACAGGCAATGACACCGCCGAGACCCGGCAGGCAGCCCAGTTTGCTCGTGGTCCGCAACACCCCAGAGGCCCAGTGGGCGGGATGCCAAAAGCCCTGTTGCTCACTTGCGAGCAGGCAGCAGCGCTGCAGCGGTCCGGTGGACAGGGCACCAAAAGCTGATCCCGCGCACAGGCAGCGTTGCTGCGGCGGCCTGTCGAGCAGGGTGCCTAAAGCCCTGTAGTGCACCAGCGAGCAGGCAGCGGCACTTTGGTGTGGCCTGGTGGGCGGGGCACCGAAAGCCCAGTGCGGGCACGCAGCGATGCGCAACAGCCCAGTGGGCGGGGCGCCGAAAGCCCAGCCGCGCACTTCCGCGCAGGCAGAGTCGCCGCAGCGGCCTGGTGAGCGGGGCACCAAAATCCCAACTGCGCGCTGGCAAGCAAGCAGTGCTGTCGCTGGGCCCAGTGGGCGGGGCACCGAAAGCCCAGTTGCACGCTGGCAGCGGCGCTGTGGAAGCCTGGTGGGTGGGGCGCCGAAAGCCCTGTGCGCACCGGCCGTAGCTCTGGCGGCAGCCGCTCTATGCTCCCGGCTCTGTTGAGACCACCAGATTCACTCCAAGCACGTCCAATGCAGCTATGCCCACTCAAGCCTCTGCCCTCACTCCAAGAGCCCTGGCCTCAGACGGCACTCCCTCACAGTCAATCTCCTCCGTAAATCAGGGGTGCTGAGCTGTTGTGGGCTGGTGCCCTGCTCTCACCCCACCTGCCGGGAAGTGCAGCCGCCCTGCTCCACAGTCCTGTTCCACTTTAGGCTCTGTGATCTGATTAGGGCACTGTATGCTGTCCCTTGAGTTCGGATGTTAAATTGTCCAGTCTTGTGGGGATTCCACGCTCCCTAGGTCTCGGCTTCCAGCCCACCCTCGATCCAGCTCCACTTTGACCGTAGTCCCCCAATCCCCCTTTGTTTTTGCCAGTCCCGGGCCGCGCTCCGAGTCTCTGTGCCCAAACCGCTGCTTCCCTTTTCCTCTCCCGCTCTCCCCTTTTTCTCTAACCTTTGTGTGTTGTTCCATGTTGTGTGGTTCTCTTAGTTGAGGTTTCTTCTCAGGGTTTCCCCTGTGGATTCCCCTCTGTTCACAAGGCTCTTCCCAGGCAGTTATCGGTGCTCTCCTCTCATACCGCCATCTTGGATCTCCCCCTCTCATTGTAATTTTAATTTGCATCTCCCTAATTACTAGTGAAGTTGAGCATTTTTTCATAATCTGTTGGCCATTTGTATGTCTTCATGTCTGCTTAGGTCTTCTGCCCATTTTTAAATTGGATTATTTGGTTTTGTTGTTGTTGTTGTTGATCTCTGTGAGTTCTTTATATATTTTAGATATTAGCCCCTTATCAGAGGCACTGTTTTCAAATATTTTCTCCCATTTGGTTGGTTACCTTTCTATTTGGTTGATGTTTTTCTTTGCTGTGCAGAAGCTTTGTAGTTTTATATAGTCCCATTTATTTATTTTTTCTTTTAAAGAAAAAACTCCCTTGCCTTTGGGGTCAAGCTCATAAAGTGCTCTGTGAATCCAAGGTGTACAAGTTTAGTACCGATGCTTTCTTTTATGCACTTTATTGTTTGGGGCCTCATGTGGGGGCCTTTAATCCACTTTGAGTTAATTTTGGTATATGGTGACAGTTCACAGTCCAGATTCATTCTTTTGCACGTGGTTTCCCAATTTTCCCAGCACCATTTACTAAAGAGGTTCTGCTCCATTATATATTTTTTGCTCCTTTGTCAAAAATTACCTGTCCATATATTTGTGGATTTATTTCTGTTTGTTTTTTATTATTTCATTGGTCTGTATGTCTATTTTTCTGCCAAAACCAAGCTGTTTTGATTACTGACACTTTGTAGTACAGACTGAAGTCAGGGAGCGTGATACCTCCAGCCTTATTCTTTTTTTTTCAGGATTGCTTTGATGATTCAGGGTCTTTTGTGGTTCCATATGAATCTGATAATTTAAAAATTCTATTTCTTGAAAGAATGTTTGAGGAATTTTGATGGCAATTGTATTAAATCTGTATACTGCTTTGGGTAATATGGCCATTTTAACTATGCTGATTCTTCCAATCCATGAACATGGAATATCTTTCTATTTCTCTGAATCTTCTTCAATTTCTTTTAATAGTGTCTTATAGTTTTCTGTTCATAAGTCCTTCACATTCTTTGTTAAGTTTATTCCTAAGTATTTTCTTCTTTTTGTTTTGATTGCAAACAGTAATGTTTTTCTCATTTTGTTTTCTCAAGTTTCGTTGTTTGTATATAAAAACTGTGATTTTTTTACAATGATATTGTATTCTGCAACTTTACTATACTCATTTATTATTTGTAATAGTTTTCTGGTGGAGTCTTTAGGGTTTTCTACATAAATGATCATGTCATCTGCAAAATGTGACAGTTTAACTTATTCATTCCCAATTTGGATGCATTTTATTTATTTTTCCTGCCTGATGGTTCTGGCTAAAACTTCCATCTCTATGTTGAGTAGCAGTGGTGACAGGGGACATTCCTGTCTTGTTTCTGATTTTAGAAGAAAAGGTTTCAGTTTTTCCCCATTCAGTATGAAATTTGCTGAGGGTTTGTCATACATGGCCTTTATTGTGTTGAGGTATTTTCCTTTCATACCCACTTTATTAAGTGTTTTGATCATAAATGGATATTGTATCTCATTGAATGCTTTTTCTGCATCAGTTGATATAATCACATGGTTTTTAACTTTCATTTTGTTTATGTGGTGTATCATATTGATTGATTTGCATATGTTGAACCATCCTTGTGCCCCTGGGATGAATCCCACTTGATTGTGATGTATAATCTTTTTAATGCATTGTTGTATTCTATTTGCTAGAATTTTGTTTAGGATTTTTGCATCGGTGTTTATCAGAGATCTTGGTCTATAGTTTTCTTTGTTTGTGCAGTCCTTGCCAGGCTTTAGTATTAGGGTAATGTTGGCCTCATAGAATGAGTTGGGAAGTATTGCCTCTTCTTCAATTTTTTGGAAAAGTTTGAGGAGAATAGGTGTTAGTTCCTCTTTGAATGCCTGGTAAAATGCGTTAGTGAGACCATCTGGTCCTGGACTCTTGCTTTTGGGGAGGTTTTGGATGATTGTTTCAATTTCCTTATTGTTGTTTGGTCTGTTTAGGTTATCTAGTTCTTCTTGATTCAATCTAGGTAGACTGTATGTTTCTGAAAACTTATCCATTTCTTCTAGGTTGCAAAATTTGTTGGCATATAGTCCTTCATAGTATTCTTGTATGATCCTTTGTATTTTTGTAATATCAGTTGTAATTTCCCCTCTTTCATATATAATTTGGATTATTTGTGTTTTTTCTCTCTTTCCCTTGGTGAGTCTAGCCAGGGGTTTGTCTATTTTATTATTTTTTTCAAAGAAGCAGCTCTTTGTTGCATTATTTTTTTCTATTGCTGTCTCTTTCTCTATTTCATTCAGTTCTGCTTTAATTTTTATTATTTCCTTTCTTCTGCAGGCTTTGGGTGGTTTTTTTTTCTTTCTTCTTTTTCTCATTCTTTAAGATGTGATATTAAGTATTTACTTGTGATTTTTCTTGTTTCTTGAGATAGGCCTCCAGTGATTTAAATTTTCCTCTTATTACTGCTTTTGTTGCATCTCTGTAATTTTGATATGTTGTGTTTTCATTGTCATCCGTTGCTGTGTATTTTATAATCTCTTCTTTTATTTCTTCTTTTATCCCGTCATTTTTTAATAACATGTTTTTTAATCTCCATGTGTATGTGGCTTTTCCTGTTTTCTTTTTGTAGTTAATCTCCAGTTTTGAAGATTTGTGATCGAAGAATATATTTGCTATGATTTCAATCTTCTTAAATTTGCTGAGGCTAGCATTGTGTCCCAGCATGCACTCTGTCCTTGAGAATGTTTCATGTGCACCCAAAAAGAATATATAGTCCTGTGTTGTAAGATGAAGTATCCTGTCAATGTCAATTATATCCAATTGCTATAATGTATCATTTAAAGGTGCATTTCCTTATTTATTTTCTGTTTGGATGATCTGTCCATAGCTGTCAAGGGGGTGTTTAATTCCCCTACTATAAATGTGTTTTCATTAGTTAGTTTTTTTAAATTTGTTAGTAGTTGCTTTGTAAATATTGGTGCTTCTTGGTTGGGATTATATATATTAATAAGTGTCATTTCTTCTTGTTGTATGGTCCCCTTTATCATTATAAAATGTCCATCTTTGTCTCTTACTGTCTTTTTGATCCTGAACTCTGCTTCATCAGATATAAGTATGGCTACACCTGCTTTTCTCTGGATGCCATTTGCTTGGAGTATTGTTTTTCACCCTTTCACTTTGAGTCTGTTTTTGCCCTTGTGGCTGAGGTGTGTCTCTTGTAGGCAACATAAGCTTGGTTTTTGTTCTTTAATCCAGTTTGCTACTCTGTGTTATTTTATTGGTGAATTTAGTCCCTTTACATTCTGGATGATGACTGATCTATGAGGATTTTCTATAGCCATTTTATCCTTTGTTTTTTGGTAGCTCTTTTATTATTATTATTTTTATTGTTTTTGTCAGAGACAGAGAGAGACAGAGAGAAGGGGGAGTGCCCAGAGTAATCTCCATAGTTCTACATCATCAGCTTTCTACATGGTTTTGTTTCACACAAGTGGGTGGGGGTTGTGCAGGGTTGGAACTGGCCTGGGGGCCTCCCTCATGGGAGACATGCCCCAGTTCAGATAGTAGCTCTTTTTAAATATGTCTTCTTTTATTTTTTTGTTCCTATCAGTTATTTTAGTTTCATGGTGTCCATGACTTCTCTCTCTCTCTTTTTTATGTGTCCCAGTTCTATGTTGTTTTTTAGTGGTTACCATGAACTTTTTGTAAAAGAAAGTTTTATATGTGCAGTGGTTCCTTTTCTTAAGAATGTTTCTTACCTCTATTCTCTTTGAAAATTTAAACCTTTATTTCCTTCTCTTTTATGTTTGTGTTGTTCCAGGTTATCCCTATTTATTTTTACTTTCTGTTTCAGGTCCAATAGCCTCCTTCAATATTTCTTGAAATGCTGGCCTTGTGCTGGAGAATTATTTCCTTTACTGTATGTCTGAAACGGTCTTCATTCCTCCATCATACCTAAAGGATAACTTTGCTGGGTATAGGATTCTTGGCTGGTAATTTCTCTCCTTTAATATTTTGAATACTTTCTTTCACTTCTTTCTGGCTTGTAGAGTTTCTGTTAAGAAATCTGATGATAGTCTGATGGGTTGTTCTTTATAGGTTTGTTTTCCTTTTTTCTGGGTGCCTTGAGGATTCTGTCTTTGTCTTTGACCTTTGACATCTTCAGTATAATGTGCCTGGGAGAGGATCTGCTAGGATTCAAGTAGCTAAGTGTTCTGTTTCCTACTTGAATTTGAAGTTCCAGTTTTTTCCTTAGATTTGGGAAGTTCTCATCTACTATTTGTCTGAGCAAATTCTCTGTGCCTATCTTGTCCTAAGCTCCCTCCAGAATTCCTATTATTCTTATGTGATTCTTTGTAATAGAATCAGATAGTTCTTGTAGATATCTTTCATTTCTTTTAGCTCTTAGGTCTCTCTCTTGTTCCTTCTGTGACATTTCCAAATTTCTGTCTCCCATTTCACTAATTCTTTCCTCCATCTGGTCAGCTCTGCTTCCTATGCTAGCTATTTCATTTTTTATTTTTTTATTGTGTTATTTATGTCCAGAATTTCTATTTTATTTCTGTATTCAATTTTCTTTCTGAGATCACTTAGCTCCCTCTGTGTACTCTCCCAGTTTGCTTTGATCACTTTGTGTGTTTTCAGATTGCAGTTTTAAATTCTGTGTCATTTAGCTCATATGTTTTCATAACTTCAAGTTCCTTTTCTGGAGACTTTTCATTTTCTTTCTGAGCACCTTTGTTTTCAAGGGTAATTATTGCATTAGAGCATTTCTGTTTCTGAATATGAGGACTTTCCCCCTGATAGATGTAAAGAAATCTTTCTTTTTCTTCCTAGCTGGTGTTGCTGCAGTGTCTTATAATATTTTTTCTTGTTAATTTGGTTTTCTTACAATGGGAGCCTTCATAGAAGGTGAGCTTCTATTTGACTCAGTCACTCTGGTCTCTGTACTGCTCCGCTTTGGGAATGTATGGTGGGCAATTGTATTCTATTCCTCTGAGATCTCATTGCAATCAGAAGCGGCCACACCCATGCTTCAGTTTTCCTAAATCCCTCTGCTGGCTTCAGCTGAAAGAGTGAGGGCATGATTTGTTGAGAAAAGCACAGGTCTGTTTGCATCACAGGGTAATGGCAGCTTCCCAGCAGCAGCTCACTGAAGGCAGGCTCTGGGTGGGGCTGGTGGGGCAAGCTTTTGGAGAGAGCAAGGGGAAGCAGCCAGGTTCTATGTCCAAGACCATGCAGTGCTCTGGCTGGGGCACCACCTAATTGAGAGTCACTCTGCACTTCAGCCACCAGCATGCTGCTACTGCTGGCATTCTAGCCACTGGAAAGCTCACTTCCTGTTCTTTCCACTGGCCCCAAATGCCCAACCTCTGTGCTGGCATCCAGACTCTCACTTCAGTGATTCATGCTAATCTCTGGCTGCTCCTGGTGCCTCTCTATGGCCTCATGCACTGTGTTATGGCCACCCTCGCCATACTATGGCTACTGCCCCCATTCTCCTGCCCTGGCTTCTTGCCTAAGCCAGCTGTGCCCACTTTTGCTGTCCACCCCGCATTCTGGCTGCCTGTGCCTCTCCCTTTGTCTGTTGTAGGCCTCCAACCCTCCCAGAGTCATTCTTTATCTCGTCTTGTGCTCCCACACTCCCACCTCATTCAGTCTCTCCTCTGCTGGTCTCTGGGTCAGGCTCTGGGTCATTCACTGGGTAGGTCTCTGGGTCATGCTTTGTGATGTGTCTCTGCACTGCTCCTGTTTCTTCTCTCTCATTCACCTCCCTTTCTCCAGCTGTAGGTATTTTCTTAGGATAATTTTCTCCCTCAGCTGAGGCTGTGTGTTGCTAGGAATTCTCTGGTTGGATTTTAGTTGTTTTATTTGTTGTTTTCTCCAGGAGAGGTTTCAAGAGCTCTTTTCATGCCCCCATCCTGATGATATCTCAGGTCATTTTTTTTTTTAAACAGAAAAACCATCTGATATTTTTAAATTTCCACAGCACAAATAACCATTTACTGCACTATGTTCAGGCACAACAAAACTAGGACTAGCCACTGACAACTTTAATAAACTATCCAACAGGAATAGTATTATACACATGTATAGGACTGAGCTATTTACTAAGTGACTTTCCATTATTTATCATAGCAGTTGGGAATCCCAAACATTATTAAGAAAAAAGAAGAAGCAGGAGACATTGTTTTATTTAACTGGAAAAATCTAAGCATGATCTTTAGGTATGTCTTAATCCAGGGGCTTAAACTGTCATCAAAATCTTGTTTGTTTTTATTTTGTTTTCTATTTGAGACTCTATTTTCAGGCAGTCTTTCCTCTCATATGCCAAGTTAGCTGCAAAGGTTCTGGACTAACACTCTCCACAGTTGAACAGTTAAGTAGAAAAGTGAATCTTATTTTCAGCTGCCTAAGCAAAAGTCTAGGGATTCACTTTGCTTGGTTCAATTGGCTTGTCTTTAGCCAATTCTGAACCAATTTCTGTGCCTTGAGGGAATTGTTGTGCCCTCCTTGGTCATGTCTATGACTCACCTATAAATATTTACTGGGTATCTAATTGGTATTGGTCCCTGTCATAGGATCTGGGATTATTTAGATTCAATCTTGAGTCCTCAAGAACTCAATTTTTAGTAGGATAAGCTGACATACAACAAACTTAAAAATAATTCATTATGTGATTTGATTTACACAAAGATCTTTTAAGAGCTATTGTTTCATATCTTAACTTATTCTGAAGGTATGGGAAGAAAGACTCAAAGAATTCAGTAGCCCACATATAGCTTAATGGATTTTTGGATGCCTGATAAATCCTAATATTTAGAGGAGTGGAACTTTCATGCCCTCAGTAGGCCTGGCTGGAGGGAGATATGATGACTGGAGATCCTAGAATAGCCAAGGTACCTTGTACCAAGGTGGGAAGAGTCCAAAGTCCTGAAACTTCCTCCAGCATGAAGCACAACATGGTTTTGTTGAGGCCCCATGAGCTACTGAGGTAGCTTCCCAAATAATTAGAATTTATTTGACTGCAAGTAATAGAAAACCTGGCTATAGGTAGCTTAAACATTCAAGTTATGATCTATGTAACAGGGAGCCTGGAAAATAGGCATACTTGAGTTGGCTTGTACAGTAGCTCAGAAACATCATCCAGTACCCCTGGGCTGACTGCCTCTGCCAGCCATGGTAGGTTAGTTTTCATCCCTAGGATTGGCTCTTCAAAGTCAGAAGATGACTGCATCTGCCTCAGGATTTTTATCTTTATACAGAAATGTCCAAAAGCCAGATGGAGGCAGGGTTCTTTCCTTGTGTACCTGTACAAAGAGGAAAACATTTCCCATAAGCATCCCAGACCACAATCTATGTTCAGTTAACCACACTTGTGGCACATGGTCATGCCTAATCAATACAGGAGTCAGGTTTAATGGCTGTAACAAATATCCAAAGGTAGCAGTGGCTTAAATAAGAGGGATATTTATTTCTCTCTCAAGGAAAAGTGCAAGTAGGTAGTCTAGACTGATTTGTGTGCCCACAGTGAACAATGATACAAGTTCTTTTATCTTATGTCTCTGCTAACTTTAACTTTGGGTTTTCATCTTCTGATCCAAGATAGCTATGCCAACTCCTTCCATTATATCTTCATTTCAGCCATCTGGAAAGTGAAGAAGTAAAGGAGACACTCTACTTTCCCTTAAATAAATGACTTGGAAGTTCAGATGTAATATTTGCTCACTTCCCAATGGTTCAATTTAATCACATATCCACACTCAGGGACACTGGGCAATATAGGCTTTATCATGGGCAGTCCTGTTACTAAGAAGAAAAGAAATGAATAGTAAGAAACAATGAGCATATTCTGCCACATAATGGAATTATTGTGATGATTGACCAAGGCTAGACTGATGAAGATTCATCCTCTGGGGTTGGAAAGAGAATCAGTTTCTCTTAAGCATATGGCTGCACAATACATAAGCAAAATTGGCATTTTATTTGAAAAGCAGATGGAGGAGAATGATGATTAGTAGGTATGGTACGCAGAATAATGGCCTCCTAAATATGTCCAATCTTCAAAACCTATAAATATTAACTGATATGGTGAGTGAGACTTTGTAGATGTGATGAAGTATCTTGAGATGGGGAGATTATCTTGACTTATCTAGGTGGGCTTGATGTAATCACAACACCTGATTTAACCATATGGTCCTTATAAAAGGGATAAAGAAGGATCAGGGTCAGAGGAGGAGGAAATAAAATTACAGAAGCAGAGATTACACTGATAAACTTAGAAGATGGAAGAAAAAGCCAGAAGTTAAAGATGACAAGTGGCCACTAGCAACTGAAAAAGTTGAGAATAGATCTTTTTCCTCAGAGCCTTCAGAGAGAATTTTCCTACTAACACCCTGACTTTAACCCAGTGAAGCTGATATTAGACTTCTGACCTCCAAAACTGTAAGAAGATAAATTTGGATTGTTTTAAGCCACTAAGTTTTTGGTAATTACAGCAGCAATAGGAAACTAATACAGATTTTGATACTAGAAGCAGGGTGCTACTATAAAATATACTTAACTTAAAAAATGTAAATGTGGCTTTAGAATTGGGTAAAAGATAGAGGCTAGAAGAATTCTGAGGAGCATGATAGAAAAAGTCTAGATTTCTTTGAGCAAACTATTAGTCAAAATACAGACATTAAAGATGCTGTTGGTGACAGTTTAGGAGGAATTGAGGAACATTTTGCTAGAAACTAGAGAAAAAGGGATCCTTTTATTACAATGTCAGAAAATTTAGCTGAATTGTATCCTACAATTATGTGGAAAGCTGAACTTGTAAATGATACAGTTGGATATTTAGTTGAGGAGCTTTTGAAACAAAGTATTGAAAATGTGGCCTAGTTTTTTCTTGCTGCTTATAATAAAGTGTGAAAGAAAATAGAAAAACTGAGAGAACTATTAAACAAAAAGAACTCAGAACTTAATAATTAAGGAAAATTTCAGCTTGTGCAGATTAAAAATATGCTAAAACTAGGAGATGCACTGTTGGGAAAATGTGCTCTGGAAAGAAAACCAAGGCTGTTTGGACAATCTTGTTCTAATTCCTAAGAAAGATTAAAGAAAAAAAAGTCAGTGTATCCATTTATACAGAGGGCTCTTAGAAGACAGGAGGTGTGTGACTCATGTATCTCCCTCAACTGTCTCAACAGAAGTGGAAATAGAGATGGGATAATCTAAGAAAAGTTATGACTTTGCAATCACCATCATGTATGAAGACCTACCATGTGCCAAGCACTGTAAAAGGCACAGGTTTCTACTTTATTCTTCACAAGTCAGGAGGAAGTGGATACTATTTGAATGACCCAGCCCAGGTCACACAGTTACTAAGAGGTGGAGACAGGATTTAAATCCAGATCTGTCTGATGCTGATATCCAACTGTATTTCCTTCACACTATACAGCCATCACATCTACAGAGATATCCCTGGGGAATGGGAGCTGGAGAAGGAGGCAATGGACTAAAAAATTTATTCACCTTTATTTCTTTATTTAATATTTATTTTTATTTATTTATTTATTGTTAAATTTATTAGGGTGACATTGGTTAGTAAAAAATGCACAGGTTGCAGGTGTACAATTCTATAGTACTTTGTATATATGTTACAATATGTGCTCATCACCCAGAGTCAGCTTTCTTTCCCTCACCATAATTTAGTTGCCCCTTCCTCCTCTGCCACTCGTCTTCAGCCTTGTTTTTATGAACCAAGATTTTCAAGTTTTTTTGGGTAGATACCCAGGAGGGGATTGCCAGGTCATATGGTAGCTCCATTTCCAGTTATCTTAGGAATCTCCATACTGTCCTGCATAGCAGTTGTGCCAATTTGCATTTTCACCAACAGTGTACAAGGGTTCCTTTTTCTTCACAACCTCTGCAGCACTTGTTTCTGTCTTGCTGATAATAGCCACTCTATCAGGTGTGAGGTGGTATCTCATTGTAGTTTTGATTTGCATCTCCCTAATAGCTAATGATGTTAAGCATTTTTTCATATGTCTGTTGGACATTTGTATATCTTCATGGGAGAAGTGTCAATTCAGGTCTTCTGCCCATTTTTCTATTAGATTGTTTGTTTTTTAGTTGTTGAGTTGTGTGAGTTCTTTATATATTTTCGATATTAGCTCCTTATCAAAGGCATTGTTTGCAAATATTTTCTTCCAATTGGTTGATTGCCTCTTTGCTTTGTTGATGGTTTCTTTTGCTGTGCAGAAGCTGTTTAGTTTGATATAGGCCCATTCATTTATTTTTTGCTTTTACTTCCCTTTGTCTTTGGGGTCAAGTTCATAAAGTCTTCTCTGAACCCAAGCTCCATAAGTTTAGTACTGATGTTTTCTGCTATACAATTTATTGTTTCAGGTCTTATGAGGAGGTCTTTAATCCATTTTGAGTTAATTTTGGTATATGGTGACAGTTTGCAGTTCAGATTTATTATTTTGCATGTTGTTTTCCAATTTTCCCAGCACCACTTACTGAAGAGGCTTTCTTTTCTCCATTGTATATTCTTTTGCTCTTTTGTCAAAAATTATCTGTCTAAATATTTGTGAATTTATTTCTGGGTTTTCAACTCTGTTTCATTGGACTGTGTGTCTGTTTTTCTGTCAATACCAAGCTGTTTTGATTATTGACACTAGTATAGATTGAAGTTGGAGAGTGTCATACCTCTAGCCTTATTTTTTTTTCATAGGATTACTTTTGAGATTTGGGGTCTTTTCTGATGATTTTTGAAATCTATTTCTTGAAAGAATGTTTGTGGGATTTTGATGGGTATTGTATTAAATCTGTATACTGCTTTGGGTAATATGACCATTTTAACTATGTTGATTCTTCCAATCCATGAACATGGAATATCTTTCCATTTCTTTCTGTCTTTTTCAATTTATTTTAATAATGTCCTATAGTTATTAGCATATAAGTCCTTCACATTTTTTGTTAAATTTATTCCTAGGTATGTTATTCTTTTTGTTGCAATTGCAAAAGGTATTGATTTTCTCATATCCTTTTCTAATGTTTTATTGTTGGCATATAAAAATGCAATTGATTTTTGTACATTGATTTTATATCCTGCAAATGTACTGTATTTGTATATTGCTTCTAATAGTTTTCTGGTGGAGTCTTCAGAATTTTCTATATAAAGGATCATGTTATCTGCAAAGAGTGACAGTTTGACTTCTTCTTTCTCAATTTGGGTGCCTTTTATTGCTTTCTATTGCCTGGTTGCTCTGGCTATAATTTTCAGTACTATATACTTAAAAAAAAATTTATTTTATTGTTTTTGACAGAGAGAGAAAGAGAGAAAGAGAGAGAGAGAGAGAGAGAGAGAGAGCCCAAGACAGTCTCCACAGTTGCACATCATCAGTTTTCGACATAATTTCATTCCACATGAGCTGGGGGCCTCCTACATTGGAAGCATGCCCAGGGCAGGTGCTGAACTGGGGGCCTCCCACATGGGAAGCTTACCTCGGTATATGCGTCCACATGGGCTAGGGTTGATCCTCAAACCCTGGGACCGCAAGCCAAGCACTCAACCAGCTGAACCATCCCAGCATTTCCTCCAGTACTATATTGAATAGCAGTAGAGACAGGGGGCATCTCTGTCTTGTTACTGGTTTTAGGAGAATAGGTTTCTGATTTTTATAGTTTAGTATAATATTAGCTGAGGGTTGGTCATATATAGGCCTTATTGCATTGAAGTACTTGCATTCAATTCTCATTTTATTCAGTATTTTCATCATAAATGGATGTTGTATTATGTCAAATACTTGTTCTGCATCAATTTATATAGTTTTATGATTATTACCTTTTATTTTGCTTATGTGGTGTATTACATTGGTTTATTTTATGTTGAACCATCCTTGTGCCCCTGGGGTGAATCCCACTTGACTGTTGTATATAATTGTATTAATGCATTGTTGTAATCTATTTGCTAAGATTTTGTTTATGATGTTTGCATCAGTGTTCATAAGCAATATTGGTCTGTAGTTTTCTTTTGTGTGTGTCTATGTTATTCTTACCAGGTTTTGATGTTAGGGTAGTAATGTTGGCCTCATAGAATGAGTTGGGGAGTACTGCCTCATCCTCAAATTTTTTGAATAGTCTGTGGAGGATAGGTGTTAGTTTTCCTTTGAATGCTTGATAAAATTGTTGGTAAGACCATCTGGTCTGGGACTTTTGCCTTTGGAGAGGTTTTGGATAATTGTTTCAAGTTCTTTACTGTTGATGGTCTGTTTAGATCATCCAGTTCTTTGTGGTTTAATCTATGTAGACTATATGTTTCTAGACTTTTGTTCTTTTCTTCCAGGTTGTTAAATTTGTTGCATAAAGCCTCTCATAATATACATATTTTTTTTTTTGCTTAGAATTATATATACTTTTTTTTGTTAAATTTATTGGGGTGACATTGATTGGTAACAATTAGAAAGTTTCTAGATGTACAAATCTACATTACATCACCTATGTATTGCACTGTGCTCACCACCCAGAATCATAATACTTTCTTGTGATCATTTGTGTTTCTGTAGTACCAGTCATAATTTCTTTCCTTTCATTTCTAATTTTCATTATTTGTGTCTTTTCTTTTTGTCCTTTGTAAACCTAGCCAGCGGTTTGTCAATTTTATTGATTTTTTTCAAAGAACCAGCTCATTGTGGCATTAATTTTATCTATTTTTTTGTTTGTTTTGAATTTTATTTAGTTGTGCTTTAATTTTTATTATTTCTTTCCTTCTGCTGACTTTGGAGTTGTTTTGTTCTACTTTTTCTAGCTCCTTAAGATGGGATACTAGGATGTTTACTTGCGATTTTTCTTGTTTCTTGAGATAGGCTTGTAACTATATAAATTTCCCTCTTATTACTGCTTTTGCTGCATCCCAATAATTTTGGTATGTTGTATTTTTATTATCATTAGTTTGTATGCATTTTTAAATCTCTTGTTTTATTTCTTCTTTGATCCAGTCATTTATTAATAGCATGTTGTTCATTTTCCACATATATGTAATTTTTTTTCTGCTTTCTTTTTGCAATAGATTTCTAATTTCAAAGCTCTGTGGTCTGAGAATATGCTTGGTATAATTTCAATCTTCTTGAATTTGCTGAGGCTGATTTTGTGTCTCAGCATATGGTCTATCCTTGAAAATGTTCCATGTACACTAGAAATAAATATATAGTACTATATTGTACAATGGAGTGTCCCATAAATGTCAATTATGTGCAGTTGCTGCAATGTATCATTTAAGGCTGCTATTTATTTATTTTCTGCTTGGATGATCTGTCCATGGGTGTCAAGAAGATGTTCAGGTCCCCTACTATAATTATGTTTTTTCAGTTTCTCCTATTAGATCTGTTAGTAGTTGCTTTGTAAATTTTGGTGCTTTGTGATTAGGGGTATACATATTAATGAATGTCATTAATGTCATGATGATATATTGTCCCTTTTATTATTATGATATGTCCATTTTTATCTCTTATCTTTTTTTATCCTGATATCTGCTTCATCAGAAATCAGTATGGGAACTCCTGCTTTTCTCTGGACACCATTTGCTTGGAGTATTATTTTCCACCCTTTCACTTTGAACCTATGTTTGTTCTTGTGTGTGAGGTGTACCTCTTTTAGACAGCATATGGCTGGGTTTTAATTTTTATTTTAAACTACTACTCAGTGCCTTTTTATTGGTGAGTTCAGTCCATTTACATTTAGGGTGATAATTGATATATGAAAATTTTGTCCCAACTTTTCCCCATTTATTTTGATTTCTTGTTTCTGATCAAATAGCCTCCTTTAGTATTTTTTGAAATGCTGGCTTTGTGCTGGAGAATTCCATCAGCTTCTGTATGTCTGAAAAGATTTTTATTTCTCCTTCATATCTAAGGTTAATTTTGCTGAATAGTTTATTCTTGCCTGGTAGTTTCTCTCTTTTAAAATTTTGAAAACTTGGTTCCACTCCCTCCTGGCTTGGAGAGTTTCTGCTGAGAAGTCTGATGACAGCCTGATAGGAGAATACATATATATCCCCTGGCTGCCTTGAGTATTCTTTCTTTTTGATTTTTGACATTTTCAAAATAATGTTATTTGGAGTAGATCTGCTAGAGTTTAGGTAGTTAGGGGTCCTGAATTTGTGATTCCGGTTCTTTCCATAGGTTTGGAAAGTTCTCATCTACTATGTTTTATTATGCTCTGTGAAGATTCCAGTTTAATTCCTTCTGGTACACCTATTAATCTAATGTTTCTCTTTCTAATAAAGTCAGATAGTTCTTATAGAGATCTTTTATTTCTTTTGACTCTCAGATCCTTCTCTTCCTTCTATGAAATTTTCATGTTTCTATCTTCGATATTGATAATTTTTTTCCTTCATCTGGTTGGCCCTGTTTTCTATGCTGGTTTGTTCTCTTCTCACGTCTGTTATTGTGTTTTTTTATTTTTAGAAATTCCTTTTGGTTCTTTTCTCAAGTCTCAATTTTTTCTTAAAATATTCAGTTTCTTCACAGGTTTCTTTATTAAGATCATTTAACTGTGTCTGGGTACTTTGTTACCATTTCTTGAGCTCTCTGAGTGTCTTTAAAACTGCATTCCTGAATTCTGTTTCACTTAGATTATATGCTTCTAAATCTATAAGTTTCTTTTCTGGAGATCTTTTCTTCTTTCTTTCTTTTTTTTGGAGAAGTTTTGAACCCTAAGATATTCATTGCATTTGATTTATTTTATCTCATTTTAATTTTTTTTTTTTTTTTTTTTTTTTTTTTTTTTTTTTTTTTTTTTTTTTTTTTTTTTTTTTTTTTTTTTTTTTTTTTTTTTTTTTTTTTTTTTTTTTTTTTTTTTTTTTTTTTTTTTTTGTCATAGGCATGAGTATGTTTTCCTTCTGGGAACTTTCCTAGAAGATGGATTTCTCTTCTTTGACTCAGTTATTTTGGTCTCAATGCACCTCCTCTTTGGGAAAGTGAGGTGGGTGATGGCATGGTATGCTTCTGAGACCAGTGTTAGGAAAAGCTAACTGCTATACCTATGTTTTGTGGTTTTTCTGGGCTGTCCTGCCTGTTCCCACAGAGGCAGGGTTAGTTGGGAATGGCCCAGGTTTGTATTACAGGGTAATTGCAGCTTACGTTTTCCAGCTAGGTGGGTTCAGTTGAGGGGTACAAGTTTTGAGAGGGGGTTAGGGGAAGCAGTCAGTTTCTGTGTTCAAAAATTCTGACTGAATTGTGAGGGCAGTGTGGTTACAGTTGTTTTGTCTCCTACGGCTGCTCCCCAAAGTGCTGGCCTACCTAATAGAAGGCAGTACAGTAGGACAGTGTATGTGGGGGGGGGCGGGGAGTGGCAGGCAAGGGTGGGCTTAGACACAATAGCAAATTCTTCTGTCAGCAGGGGGGCCGGTTAGCCACAGTGCATGCACCCACAGCTCAGCCTTTCTCCTTTGTCTTGAGCCCTCCCCTTTTCCAGGATTGCTCTTTACTTTCCTGGCCGTGGGCTTTTAGAATCTGTCTCACCCAGAGCCAATCTGTGTCTAAGTCAGAGCCTCTGAGCTCTAGAGTGTGGTCTGAGCCATCAGAAAGCTGAGTGGGCAAATGGAGACTGAGACTGAGAAATAAACCTTCCATGATCAGGGAAGCTGGCCACCTTAAGTGGCAGCATGTGGCTATTTCTCTCCTTTCTCCCAGCCCTCACTTGTTCCTCCTCTGTGTGTGTGCTCCACATTCCCAGCTTTGGGTTCTTGGAATCAGTTTAAATCAGAGCCAACTTGCTCTAGAATCAGTGCTATGGGGCCTTGGGGTCTGGCCCAGTTGGCAGAATACCATGCAGGTGGGCATAGCCAAGAAGGAGACGCAAATCTTACTGTCAGTAGGGAAGCCAGTGGTCCAAAATGGAGGCACCGCTCAGTGTTTCTTCTTTCTACCCTGCCTACATCCACTCCTCTTCTAGGGCTGCATTGTGATTCTGGAAGCCAGAGGCTGGGAAAGCAGTTAACCTTAGAACTTATTTCTGTTCAAATCACTGTAGCATCTGTAGGTCACCAACTCCGCAAGCTCCATGCATGCTGAGCTACAGCTGGAGCCTTATAACTTCTCTGACCTTGGTAGTTCAGCAGCTCCTGCTTCATCCCTATCCCACCTAGGGCATGGTGTTCCACATGGGGCCTCAGTGTGCCACCAGTTGGATTCAGATTTTAAATCATCCATAGTCTCATGGGACCTCCACTGTTATCAGCTCTAGGCTTCCACCCAGCCCAGAATCCTGCTCCACTTTGGCCTGAGTCCCCAAACCCCCTTTTCTGCCAGACCTGGGTGGTGTTCTGTGGCCCCACCTCCACACTGTTCCTTCCCTTCCTCTCCTGCTTGCCCCCTTTTCTCTAAACTTCAGGTGCTTTCTTGCATTGTATGTAGATCTCTCAACTGGGGCTGTGTTTCTTAGTTTCTCCCATGGAGTTCCCTTTGTTCGAAAGTGCCTTCCTGGAGAGGTTTCAGGTTTTCCTCTCATGTTGTCATCTTAGGAAACCTTGCCCCGCCCCCCCCCAATGTCTATTATTTATTGAGGACCTTCTATTGATCAGACACTTAGCATTATTGTTTGTTTTACTTAGAGCTTTTCTGAAAATTACTATTATAAATTTCATTTTATAATGGTGGAAACTGCAGCTCAGAACAATCAATTATCTTTTCAAAATTTACATAGCTAATAAATGTGTGTTAGAATTGACCATAGGTTTGCCTGACTACAAAGTCATTGCTTTTTCTGTGGCACAAGGAAACTCATGAAATTGCTGTGGGCAAGATGGTTAGGTTGTTCAACAGGAGATACACCAAAATTATAAGCCCCTTGAGGTCATAATCTCCATCTTTCCCAGCTCCATCTTCCTAGTCTCCACCTCTGGGTATGGCACAGTTGAGTTAATTTGTGTGAAAGCACCTTTCCCTCTGTTTTAGTTTGTAAAAGTTATAAAAATACAGAAAAATGAGAGAGCAATCTAATAACTCCCTATGGGAACATTTTACAATATTTTCTTCAGATCTTTTTTTAATAAATAGAAAACCTTAAATATTATACATAAAGTTGAAAACTATTTTGCCCTAGTTTTTTCTCTTCCTTATGATTTTTTTTTCCTATTATAAATAACAATGCAATGGACATCTTTATATATGGGAAAGAGTTTCTCTGGTGTCTATGCCTGACATTATACTATGAAAATAAAATTTCTGGGTAGAAGGGCATTAAAATTTAACTCCCACAGGTATTGGCAATGGTTCATCAAAAGGGTTTTCTTCATCTTCCTTTTTCTAATTTAATATTAAATAATTAATTAAAGCTTTACATATATAGATGTTTAATGCTCTTCATTTTAAAGAGTTATTTTATTGAGAGAGAGAGAGAGAGAGAGAGAGAGGTGGGAGAGAGAGAGAGAGAGAGAGAGAGGTGGGGGAGGGCTTAGAGCATTCTCTATCATTGTACATCATTAATTGTGACATAGTTTCATTCCACACAAGTGGATGTGGGGCCACACGAGGTGGGAACCAAATTGGGAGCTCCCTGCTTGGGAGGCAAGAACCTCTGCCACTGAGCCATCAAGCTATCCCAGCAGTTACCAGGTGTACCACAGTTTAGCATATGGGTTTGCATGAGTTGGGGCTGGGATTTAAACCCCAGACCTTGGGAAGCCGGGATGACTCAGTGGGTTAGGAGCTCACTTTGCAGCCCCGGGGACTGAGGATTGAATCCTGGCCCTGGCCCATGTGGACCCATATGCTGAACTGGGGAGTGCCCCCAATTCAGTTCTCACTGGGGTGAGACCCCGGCCCAGTTTCTTCCCTGTGCAGCCCCGCCCACCTGTGGAATGAAACTATGTGGAAAAACCAATGATGTGCAACTATGGAGACTATTCTGGGCCCTCCCCCTTCTCTCTGTCTCTGACTCTGTCTCTCTCTCTCTCTCTATCAAAAACAATAAATAAATCTTTAAAAAATAAAAAATTAATAAAATAAAATAAACCCCAGACCTTGTGGTTGCAAGGCAAAAGCTCAACTTGCTGAGCTATTCTGGAATCCCAAAGCTTTATATATATAGATTTAAGGAGTCAAATAGTTCTGTAAAACTTTTTAAAAGAAATGCCTTCTCCTTTCAAGTTGCTTCTTTCAAATGTCTTGACTTATTCTTGTAATAATTACCTTCATATCTCTAAATAACATACTTTTATGACATTTGGATATCAGCTTCAAGTTATTGTTATGTATTATGAGGATTTAATCCCCTTTTGTTCCCCACATTCCTCCCCCTTGTTCTTCCAATCTCTCACTATGTTTATACCATAACTTTGGTTAGCTCATTATGATAAGTATATAAACACTGTTTTAAATAAACTATGCTTAATATTTTTTATACATTCTTTTTTTCCCCTGAAGTTAATTTGTTTTAGGTTTCTGTTTTCTTTGTTCAGTTTTCTATATATATTTACTGCTAAGTTAACCTCAGACTCTCAGCAGATTGTCTAGCTACCCCATCAAGATTTCAGATGTATCATATATTCTCTCAGTTTCTATTTCTTGATATTAGGTCCCCTGACCTTGGTATTAGGCCCTTCTGCCTGCTTCAATCTGGATAGCCCTTTACCCCTCCTCTTCTGGGTGCCTATCTGGAGCCTGGACATTCCCTTCATTTCTTTCCTGTGTTGAAGTATCTTGTGTTGTTTCCTCTATGCTAGGCCTTTCTCCTGATTTTCCCTCATTATAGTGATACACATCCTCCAGGAACTTCTGAAAAGGGGCATGTGGATGACAAATTGTCACCTTACTTCCAGAAGCTGCTATGAAGGGAAGTAGAGAAACCACATACATGTATGTATCCAAAATGTCATTGCAATGAAATAAATTAAAGCACATTAAAATTTTTTCTTTGAGAAGTTGTATGTCTTAAAATATGTTTATTCATTCTTATACTTGGTTAATAGTTTGACTGGGTATAGAATTTATAGGTAAGAAATAAATTTCCTTATGTTTTTAATCCTCTTATTCCCAATTCTAGATATAGCCTGTGCTGCAATTTCTGATGCCTTGAGGATTCTGTGGTGTCAGTTGAGTGAATTATTAGCTTTCCTAACTTCTGGTTTAAGATTCAGTTTTTTGGGGGGTGTTTGTCAAGCCCCTGTTCTCAAGACTTTATAGTGCTATCTTGGGGCAGGAGAAAAAGATGGGACCTATGGTCTCAGAAATCAGAGGCAGAAGCTATGGGCAGAGTTTCAGTGAATCAAGGTTCAACAATATATGAAGAAGACCTTACTCCATTCTTTTTCTTTTAAGAGTTATTTTATTATTTTTGACAGAGAGAAGGGGGAGGGACCAGAGCAGTCTCCATAGTTGTACATCATCAGTTTTTGACATGGTTTCATTCCACACAGGTGGGTGGGGGGGTCATGCAGGGCAGGAACTGGGCTGGGCCTCCTGCATGGGAGGCACACCCCTGCAAGCTGGGGGCTGAACCAGGGGGCCTCCCACATATGGGAAGCTTGCCCCAGTGAGAACCGAACTGGGGACCACCCCAGTTCAGCATATGGATCCACATGGGCTGGGGACGGGATTCAATCCTCAGTCCTCAGGGCTGCAAAGCAAGAGCTTAACCCGCTGAGCCCTCCTGGCTTCCCCAAGAAGACCTTTCTCATAATCAGAGGTCAGAAGGGTTTCCTTAGAAGGAGGGAGCCTGTCATCAAAGGAGGCATATAAGCAGAGCCTAGAAGATCACCTGGTAGAGATGTGAATGAGGGACTTCCTGCATTTCTGAAGGGATGTTCTTATGAACACTATATGTCCCTTCCAGCCAGAGTTTGTGAGTCTGAATTAAAAGCCTCTACATTCTCAATCATGGGGGAAGTGCTCAAAGAAATCCAGCAATTATATTCCAAGAGTAGAAGTTGAAGGACCCAATAATCTACAGAGATAGGCTCACACAGGCTGGGAGCAGGGGCCATCCTTTAGGGCAACTGTGCCCAATCTTTTGGCATCAGGGACTAGTTTCACTGAAGACAATTTTTCCATGGAGGGGAGGTATGGGCATGCGTACTTCACAATGGGGTTTGTGCTCCTATGAGACTCTAATACTGCCCCTAATCTGATAGGAGGCAGAGCTCAGGTGGTAATGTGAGCAATGGGGAGTGGCTCTAAGTACAGATGAACCTTCGCTTGCTCACCTGATGCTCACCTCCTGCTGTGTGGCCTGGTTCTTAACTGGCCACAGACCAGTACAGACCCATAGCCCTGGGGTTTGGGGAACCCTTATTTAGGGGGGCAGTACTGGCTTTCAGCCCTTGGGAGGGCACTGAACAGGACAGTTCTGGGTCAATTCTCCCCATATCTATTCATTAAGGCCATCTCCTCCAGGCAGCAAATTTGCTGAAAGATCATTTCACTAAAGGCCACATTTCTGTTATAATATGTAAAAGACAGTGACAAGAAGAATACACCCCATAAAAAATGTTCCTTATAGTAAGTAAATAAATTGATACATTTGGTAAAATTTTGGAAATAAATGGATTTCAGAAAGTTACCTTTTTTTCTTGATGGCAATCCGAACTGCATTTGAGGGACATCATCTAGGCAAAGACCAGCAGGGTGTTTCTCTTCTCTGCCCTTTCAGTGGTCTCCTTGTGTCCTTGGCTTCTTTGCCTGTAAAGGGAGAGATAACACTTAAGTAATTTTATAAATATGTCCACGTTTAGATATGGCCTTCTTCACTATGTCATGGGAAGAATGAAGTATGAGGATGCAAATTGCTTCCTCATAATTCTTTCTAGCCCTGGCCTCTCTCCTGGCTCATATGTGTCCAACATGCCTCATGAACTCTGCCTCCAGCTGTCACATGGTATCTCAGCCCAGGTTTCCTGGAAGCAGAGCCTGAGACAGGGATTTGAGTGTGTGTAGATGGTTGAGAGAACGCTCTCTAGAGAACCCTGTAAATGGAAAAGGGAACAGGGCCAGGAAGGAGAAGGAGCTTAGTAAGAATGTGCTCTAGTTGAAATAGGTCTTCAGTCTTATCTCATCAGAAGCTCTGAGGCATGAATGGCACCACAGAGTTAGTATCCACTTGAAACAAGGGCTCGGCCTCTTGTCCCTGTGTCAGGTAGGCATTACCCTCAAGGTGAGGGCTGTCACCAGAAGAGGATCATTTCAAATGTAGCATGGAAAGGGAAGCTGTGAATTGTTAGCAATCAATATTCATAGCAGCTGGTACACTGGCTCAGTAAAGAGGGCCTGGGCTAGGGCCCTGATAATATCCACTACAGCATCAGAACTGAGTTTACTACCTCTCCTTCAGACAACCGTGCAGTCCTCATAGTGCTCGCTCCCTTCTACAGGCCCTACTGCAATCGTGGCTCCTCCCCAACCAATCCCAACATCTGTAGTCAGGGAGCTCCTTCTTTAAAGGGAAGCTCCAGCAGGGACTCAGTGGCCAGCACTCTCAGCAGAAGGGGAAGGAGTGTGTGGGTCTGGGTGGTCAACCACAGCATCCACTCCATGTAAGTATTATTCTCAATTTACAGAGGAAGAAATTGAGTCCAGAGAGGTTAACGAACATGTCCAATGTCACACAGATACAGAATGCAGAGCTACAACAGATACCAAAAAAAGTAGAATTTTTGAGTCATATACAGCAGAGTATTGGAAAATATCTAACACTGACCAGAGAAATAAATTTGTGGTCTTGCCCATTTCCAAACCTGATTTCAAAGAATGTGATGTCACTTAGAGCAGACTTTGGAAGAGCTGTATACCACTGTCTGGTATTTTCACCATTCAGGTACAATAGATATAAGTAACCTCAAGAGGATAGATAACTATAAAATGTAAAAAGCCAATTAGGAAGTGATGAATTTTTATTATTTATTATTTTATTTATGTATGTTATTTAATTATAAGTTTATGCAATTTAATTTTTGATAATTGTGTGTTTAACAACTGACTCACAAATTTCCTATAAATTTAACAATTTTTCTGAGTGGGAACAAGCCAACTCCAGCACACTGGTGTTGGACAGTTAAAGTTTATTGGGAAGCAATCCTTCCACAGCTCAAATGGGATTGTATGTCTCCCTCACTTAATTACTGTAGTGGCTCCCCAGTGCCTCAGGAGACAGCCCAGAATTAACTTACTTTTCTAACTTCATGTTTACGTATATCTTTGTCTCCCTGGATTCTTGTCCTGCTAGTCTGTGACCTGAATCCCACTCTTTCATTTATTCTAGTCCTCCTGTCCTGCTTTCAGTGGCTTCTTTCCTTCTTTGAGGTCCAGAATGGTCCCACATCCTTGAGCATGCCTCCAAACACACAGAGCACCCCCTTATCTAAACACCCACAGGTTAAGTATCCCCCACTTCCACTGATCTCTGATTGGTGAGGGCCATGTAGCTTCTACTGTAGACAAAAGTTGAAATCTTAGTGGCTTAACATTATAGAAGTGTATGGCTTCCAATTAGCTTCTAGGGCTGGGGTCCTGTGCTATCATTTGGGGATCCAAGCTGACAGGCTCACCCCTCTTCCACAAGGACTTTCCAAGGTCATCCCAGGGCATTGATGTCCATTTGAGCAGAGGGAGTAGAGAAATGGGATGAAGGATTCTATGGAGTGGCTTATGTCACTTCTGCCCATGGTTCTTTGCCCAGTACTTACATGACCCATCTACCTGCAAAGGCAGCTGGAAAATAGTCTATCTGTTGTCCAGGAAGAAAGGGGAATCTCTACAATCCCCTTGGAGCCACATAGCTGGCTTCATTTACTGATTTCCTGTGCCTTGGGGACTTGTCTTCCAAATACCGTGGGAGTACCTTAGGCTACAGAGATAGCACCCAATCATTTGTACATAGTAGATGCTCAAAATGTGTGGAATAAAAATCATTATTTGATTATCCCAGCACAGGTAATGCACCTGACAGTATTAATAGATGGATTGTCTGTAACTAGTGGGACCCCTTTAACCAGGTTTCACAGTGTTCTCAGCTCCAGCTTTCAGCTCCCCTCTTTCTTGTGGGCTTGGTGTGAGCCCATTATTCAAAAAACCTTTGTTTTTGAGCACCAACTATATGGCAGCTTTTTTAAGGCAGGGGGAATGGATCTTATGTCAATGACACTTGTCAACCAATAGCTGTTGGCATCAATTCAATACCAACAGGAATCCCCAATTTAATACCAACAGGAATCCCTTCAAGAAGGAAGTTTTACTTAGTGCAAATGCTCAAAAGGTAAAGCACAGCTGTGAGAACAACATAGCTCTGAGGTGGCCCCAGGACAAGGCCCCTCTTCTGCTAGATAGCTCTGCTCTCATCTGTTTTATCTACTCCAGTCTAGTCCACTCTGTCCTATACCTGTCTGCTCTGCTTTGCTCCTGCAAGAGGTCCTCAGTGTTTCAGTTCTAGCCAGGGAAACACAGCACTTGCTTTTTACTAGAAAACGAAAGTGTGTTGTCCAAGCCCAGGGGGAGCTGACTTATATAGAGAGAGAAGTCCCCACCCCTGATCCTTGATTGGTCTATCCTCATGCAAATGAGAACTCCAAATCCTTGCCATTTGGTTGGTCCAAAAAGCACTACCCTGACTGATCAGATTGGAGCCACTCTGATTGGTTGGGGAAGATGATGATGGGAATACAGCTGCACAGCACAGATTGAATGGGGGGACAGCATCAGCCCCACTGGTTGAAATACAAATCCAGGAACTCCTTTACAAGGGCTGGCTCAGATGGCAGCAACACAGCGCAGCAGGTAGTTCAATGAGAGCAGCGGGCAGTTTAGTGCAAGAGTCTCTCTCAAGTGTGGCTTGCATGAGAGGCCCCTGCTTCGAAATAGCTGCTAGGCTCTGTTCTTAAATTTGAGCCCAGTTGGCCACCAGGAGACCTTTTCAGTGGGTATCTTCTTTCTCAGAGTCCACATACTTAATAACAAACACCACCACCTCACCTATCACCATTGGAGAGCACTAGGAAACCAACTCATTCCGAAAACTGGTAAATAAAAAACAAGAAACAAGCATTTATCTTGTCATTCATATAAAGTTGCCCCGTGGGGCATTCAGTTGATGAATGGAAGTGTATCTTTTAAATTAATTAATTATTTTATTTTATTTTATTTTTTATTGTTAAATTTAATGGGGTGACATTGGTTGACAACAATTAGATAGTTTCCAGATGCACAAGTCCACATCACATCATTCATGCATCGTATTGTGTGCCCACCACCCAGAATCAGCTTGCCCTCCATCACCATATATCCGGTGCCCATCCCCCACTCCCCCCACAACTCTCCCTCCCCCTGCTTCCCCCCTCTTCAGGTAACCACCAAACCATTGAGTGTGTCCATAATGCTGGTGCCCACTCCTGCCTCCCCTCCCACTCTCCTTCCCCCCTCCTCCCCTTCCCCCTCCCCAGGTAACCACCAAACCATTGAGAGTGTCCATAATGCTGGTGCCCTCTCCCACCTCCCCTCCCACTCTCCCTCCCCCCTCCTCCCCTTCCCTCAGGCAATCACCAAGTTATTGAGTGTGTCCATAGGTCTCTGTGTCTTTGTTACTTTCAGTTTTATATTCCACCTATAAGTGAGGTAATATGGAAGTGTATCTTGATAGAAGTATTACAGTTAACGAAGATGAATGAATCCTGGAATTAGAATACCACCATTATATAATCACTAATGAAGAAGTAGATCCAGACAACTATCATCCATGGCGACTAACATCGCATAAGGAGAGACAAGCAGACATTATGTGCCTCTAATGGAAGTAGACAGCACCACCTTAGAGTCTCACCAAAACAAATAAACAAACAAACAACAAAACAGAAGAAAAAGAAAAAACCCAAACCTGAATCTAATCAGGATCTAACAGGAAATAGAGAAAACAGGGGAACTTGTTAAAAACAACAACAACACAGGGATACAAATTAGCAAAATTCAAAAGTAAACTGGAAGAAACAAAATGAGAGTAGCATAAATGTAAAGAAATCTAAGAAATATATCAATCCACTGCAATATGCAAACCTTATCTGGGTCTTAGCTCAAACAAATAAGCTATAAAATAAAAATTATATGAGAATCAGAGACATTCGAGCTTTGACTAGATCTTATATGTTATTAGGTAATTACTATTAATTTTTAAACATATGGTAAATTTATTGTAATGTTTTAAAGAGGTCTTCTGTGATGACATACTAAAGTATTTACAGTTAATAATATAATATGATGCCTGAGATTTGTTTCAAAATAATCTAGGGGAGGGGTTTGGGTGAGGGTTCTGGGTTCTAGTTGATTATTATTGAAGCTGTGCTGGGAGTACAGAGAAAGATTAGTTTCCTATTTCTGCTGCAATAAATTACCACAAACCCAGTGGCTTAAAACAACAGGACAACTCAACAAGAAACAAACAAGCAATCCAATTAAAAAATGGGCAGATGACCTTAACAGACACTTCTCTCATGAAGACATACATATGGCCAACAGATATATGAAAAAATGCTCCAC